>JAECUM010030636.1:0-19989 GCA_016617855.1 Megalonaias nervosa | reverse complement strand
CTAATGTTCCAAGTACTGGCAAAATTTTAGGTATTAACGTTTTAAGCACTGTCGCTATTGCCGGCCCAGCGAAACCGCCTCTAAAAACATCGTCTGCCATTGCGGTTATTTGTGACGCGCTAAGATTTAAGACAAACGTCTGCCACGATCCTATTTATTTACTTGTTTTTTGTTGGCATTAATTTTGTTAAAATTCCTTTGGCAGCACTGGTGCCGGGGCTAATTTTTAATGAGACAGGCCTGTGCTTTGCAACAGCAGCTCCTAATTTTTTAACTTGACCATCGGTCAGATATATTTCTTTTAGAATATATTTTGTCATTTATATTCTCTTAATTGCATTAAACTCCAAGTTTTTCAAACTTGCACTGAAATTTTTCCTCCAACAGCGTGAATTGTTATAAATCTGTCGCTGATCACCAGCGCATCAACGTACAACGGTGCAACTGAAGCTACTCCGAGTGTCCAGGTAATTTCAATATCAGCTGTAGAATCAACAGCTCGCTCGCTTGTTTACTAACATCAAAATAAAATATTGGATAAAGTGTGCGACATTCCTCTGCTGATATTTGTGATCCATCTCCAACGTCCTGATATTTCTTCATTGCGTCCATAAGATACATATAAGGTCGCGTAATATTTTTATTAGCGTTATCCACAAAATTACATTCTATATCTCGTACCGGATACTGCTTGGAATTTATTCTAGCGTATACTCTCCTAACATCAGCATTATCAAATATTGTGTTATTTTTTTCTTGATTACCGCGTCGCGCTTGTTGCTGAAATACAACAAACAATTGCCTCGGCAGTTGTTCGCTTGACGTTGTTGTGACCCGCCACGTGTAGTCGGTGGTATTTAGAACCGTTGTTTGATATATTTTATTTTGCTGGAAATAAATTCTCTTTATGTACTTATCAAGTATACTATTTATTTCTGATGCATTTGTGACTGACGGTGTTATTCGGGGCATCGACAGCGGAAGCTTGTTTATAATGAATTGTACATCAACGCGCCAGTTCGAAATAAACAATCATTTTGTTCTGCTCGATCTAAAATAAGTGTATGTTTCACTCCACGAAATGCTTTGTTGTAGTCCCTGCAAAATCCAAATACGGCGCTCAATGGCAGCATCATTGTAATTTGACGTGACTCTGCTGCAGGTGCTTTTCTCCTAGCAAAACCTTCATTGTAACGTAAATTTCTTACGCTAATTCCGTTATTAATCAAATCTAACATTGTAACGCCGTCAGAGGCTGCACCTGATGGTGTTATACCAAGAGTATTACAAGCCGCAGTAAGTGATACTCTTGTAGCTTCTACGTTAGCGCCTGCAGCTGGAGGGGTACACCAAAATTGACAGAATTATAGATAATAAAATTTATCACAACTACAGCATCAGCTCCGTGTACTAACACACCATTCGAAATAAATTCACCTGGCACAGCTGCACCAGTTCCAGTGTCTTTAAACCACATCATATTAGTTGCAACTGATTTGAAGTAATCATCAATAAACGAAATAATATTTAAGATTGTACTTGTAACTTGTAGGTGACGTGAAATATCTTATACTGTTTGCCTAACTAGCTGATATCTAACACTTTTAAATAAGCCCCAGCCGTTGTTTATAAGAGCTATTTCTGCTCCAGTTGCAATTGCAGCAGGTGGATTAGCCACTGTCATAATTTGGACACGTACTTCTAACATTGCTTTGTGCGGCAAAAGAAATACATCCTCGTCACGTGTACTAAATATCTTAACGCCTACTAAATATCTTAACGCCAGCTTTATTTGGTTCTTTAGAATTTTCGTCGCGATACTCAACATACTCGAATTATGTTACTGTGTCGTCGGTGTCATAAGTTTCTGCTAAATTGATATACTTTCTAAGAGACATTTTTTTATTTATTAGGTTATATAAACTTTGTCACCAATCACTGTGTGATTGGAGCTGTTGCTTTAGATATTAGTTTTTAAATAATTTGTTCTCCTCTTGACGATAAAAGTTTTTTTTTTGTTGTTGTTATCACTGTACGTTCTGTTTCTTTTGTTGGGGATATTTCTGACATGACTTGTTTTATCTCTGCGGCATCTCTAGCGTTTCCTTTTATTTTATCAGTTATTTTTGACCCACCGCAGTTGCAGCGGCAGATGCAGCTCCATTTGCAAATGCTTTTGATGCGTCCAGTGCAATTGGCGCAGGTTTTTGCGCTATTCCCGGTACATTTTCTATACTTTTAGTGAATATATTTCCTACAAATCCTCCAACTATTTTTATTCTGTAATTTTTTTCTTTGTTTTATGTTATACAACGAAGTTGTACAATTTTATTGCGCCGCGCGCCTATGCAAAGATTATGTCGCCGCGCGTAGATGTAGGTAATAAGTAACAACCTCGTTATTCAAATCCAACTATCGTTCAGACTGATCTGTCAATTGTATATTTATTTCTGTTATCTGATTTTCAACGTTTAGCTGATAATAAATAACCTGCCGTGGACTAATTTGCATAAGCGATCCCAGTGGAACGTCTGGCGAAAAACATTATATTGTTTGTCCTTTACTGCCTTTAGCCAAGTAAGATCCTGTTGCAATAGAGCAATTGTTAATAGTGTATTCACGTCAGTTATGTATACTGGCAGATCACCGTCATACGTCATAGTTTGTTCTGTTCCTGAGTCGTATCGTTTATGATAAAATCTTATCAGCGACACCGTTCACCTTTGTTTTTAGCTCTTGTATTGTCTCATTTAGATCAGAGACATTATAAGCTCCTTGTGGAATTTTAAATGTTGTCCACTCCGACTGTAAATAAAATGTAAATTCATGAATGACATCAGTTTTTACGTTAGCCATAGAATGCCACGCCGTGCATGAAATTAGTCCAATCTCATATTGTTTTTCAGGGTCTAGGTGTATTGGCGGATATAATTTACTGAAAAATTTGCATCAGTGCTAGAGTCGAGTAATAATGTTGTTGACATCTTTATTTAATAGATTATTTTAATAAAATTAGGTCGCGGTGTAAAATTTCGTATTCGTCAGATGTTAATAAATTTTCCGATCGTAGATGATCGAGTATATCGGCCATTTCATTGTTAATTTCGGCGTCAACATTTTCAGCTTCGTTTGACGATATCAGCAGCAGTAATCTGCCTATAATTTCAGCGGCTGATGTGAATATTTTTACCCCGGTCCCAGTTTTTTTGCCCACGCGATAGTCATCATATTTATCAAACAAATCTTTAAAATATAGTCCTTCAGTATTTCCAAACAGGATTTTCTTTGCCGTACGTTTAAAATTAGTAGCAAAAATACCATTTCTAGCTCGTTGATAAAGTTCTTAAGTATTTTCTTCTGTGCTTTTTTCAATATTAAAGTAAGCTTCTTTGCCATCTTTTATAATATCATCTAATTTTTTAATGAAATAATCGTATTTATCTAATCCCCAATTTTTAATGTCACCAACATCGCCAATATTGTTATATTTTATAAAATCAATATATTCTGTGTCTGTTATTTTTTCATTTACCACCGCTTGTTTTTTCATTTGAATTATTACTCTTTTCATTGTTTCAATTTCTTCAGGTGGTTCTAAATTTATTTATTTTGCCACTGCTTTAAAGAATTAAATCTGGAAGTTCTTTATTCGATTAATGGCTATAATGTAAAGATTAGTGATAATGCTATTCCGGTATAATCTAATACTTTCGCTGTAGTTTTCTTTTTCTGGTACTACATCGTCGATATATTTCTTACTTTTCTCTGCTATTTCCATTAACTCTCTAATTTTTTCATCGGCATAATCGTCGTCTAAAAATTGTGTACTCGTAAGTTACTGAAATTATATTTTTTCTTAAACGAATTATACCAGTAATCTTCTATTCCGTAGTCAAGTTTTTTTAGAGTATCTTCAAATCTTTCTGTCTTGAATGTCTAAGCATTTCTCTTTTCTCCACCCCTCATTTTTAGCTTTTTCTTCTTTCGCCATCTCTTTCAATATTCTTTCACCTTCCGTCATCTCTCTTAACTTTCTTTCGATCGGATCAACTAGTATTACTTCTGATAATCTTTGCCCAAATGCAAGTTGATTATTGATCAGCCAATTTACTTCAGCTTGTCTAGCAGCAGGATTAGCAATATGTGCTACAAGTGCCTTAGCCAATCTTTTTCTTTCTTTGTCAGATCTGGCAGCAATTTTTTAAAACAATGTCTTCTTGTTGTTCTTTATTTAATCCAATTAATCCTTTTTCCTCTAATTTTTAAGTTTCTTCTTCGATGGCGGTACACTTTCAAGTTATTTTCCAAGCAAAGCTTCAGTAGCCGTCTTTAAAATTTTAGCTGATTCTTCTGCGATAACTATCTGTCCGCGTCGTGCCTGCTGGACTTTTTTCTTAAATTCTGCTTCAGATTAAGCAAGCATTTTTAATTATTCAATGTGCTTTCTATACTTTGCTCGTTTGTCCATTATATATCAAAGATGTTTGACAAAACTATTGCAGGTAGCTGTCAACACAGCAGCGAAACATTTATTTCGGATCGCGTCCAAGTTTATCGAATAAAAAGAAGTTATGTTTATCTTTTGTTGGCTTATAATACAGTTCAATAAATTTATCTTTTGTTACGTCGCCACATTGTCCGTTTGCAATATTTCAAACGTCAACGTTGTCCAGTCCTGGAAATAATATAAAACAATCAGTATTTCGTCGTACAAATCTGTCAACGTTATAAAATCCTTGGGCGAAATAAAAAAATAGAGTTACATTTTTTATTACGCGACAGTGAAAAATAAGATCTTATGTTATTCATCTCCTCGTTGTTTAACTGAATATCATCACAAGCAACTATCTTATATTCATCCGAATGAAGCTGATTAACTGGGATAAGCTCTTCTGGTTGTTTGATGATAAAATAATCTTCACCAGCCTCAAGATCATCATGAAGTTTGTTATTATATTCGCTAAGTAACTCGCACTTATCTGGTTGTGGATTAATTGTATAACTGTAAGCTCTGTCATAGTTAAAATTATCGCCAAGCAGTAAATTCATCAGCAAGTTCGTTTTCCCCGACCCAGTTCTTCCAACAATAAGATAATGGCAATCTGGAAGTTCATTCTTGTGTTTATGTTGCACCAGCCGCTCTTTATCAAAATGTATTATCGACGACGATGGCACAGTCATTGTTATAAACTAAGTTGACATACAATTATAAGACAACAAACAAATAATGAGCTACTATACAAAATTTGGTACAGCATTAGGAGATCCGCCGGCTGTAAGTACAATAACAAACGGCAGAGGCAATCTAAAAACAATCTGGCGATACAATGACAGGAAATCTGTCTATGTCAAATCATCAAGCATTAGGTTTAGAAGTAGGTTATCCATTAGTAAATGTTGATCTTGCGCGGACGGTAAGTCATTCTCAGTTGAAATCCGTCGACGATACAAAATTATCATTAAATGGTGGAGTTTTAAGAGGAAATTTGGATATATCAGGTAAAAAAAAAATGTAAACTTGGAAACTTCATTCCCACCAGCAAACTTAAATCGGTCACAAGTGGTAAGTTATTTGCAGTTGAAATACGTTGATGAAAATAAGCTTGCTAAAACTGGAGGAACAATGACTGTTAATATTAATATGGGATCTAATAAAATAACGTCAACGTACACGACAACAGATATTGTAGATTTAGCTAATAAATTTTATGTTGATACCAGAGATGCTGAATTATAGAATAATCTAATCATATATGCGTTAAGTAAATCTGGAGGAACTGTAACTGGCAATATTAATATTTGATCTAATAAAATAACTTCAACGTACTCGACAACAAATATTACAGATTTAACTAATACATTTTCTGTTGATAATAAGTGTACCGACATAACTAATGATTAGTTAAGTAAATCTTGGGGAACGATGACTGGTAATATATTTATGAACAATAACTAAAAAAAATCAATAAATTCACCACCAGCTGATGATTCTGATGCTATTAGTTATACTCAGCTAAGAGGAGCGTTAACGCCATACTTAAAACTAGCTGGTGGAATGATGGCTGGATCAATTGATATGGGAGGTAAGTTGGTATATAATACACAACTCGACAATACAACTTTATCGAATGATGATTGGCTTGAACACGTCATATTTGTTAAAAAATAATTTTGTTAAATTATCCGGAGATACAATGACAGGAGCGCTGAGCATAGGAACTAATAAAATTACTTCCTTGGCTGCTCCAACAGATAGTATTGATTTAGTTAATAAATCTTACGTTGATAGCTTATTTGTTGGAGCAGGTGGAAAATCGTACGCGAAGAATAATGCTGGTCTAATACCACGCTGTACAAATACACAAAACCCCAAAACATGGCTTAACAATTTCAGTGTCGTCGCTATATAATACAACACAATTTAATTGGCACAATGTTACACTCTCCGATCATACAGTGAACGAGTGGGCAGCTGTTGGTGGAGCAAGTAACTACTGGATTAAAGTTGAATGTCCGTCATCGTTTGCAGTTTGGAAGTTTATTGCTCGAGGACGTTATAGTGGTAATGAAAGATTTCTCGACTGGAAGCATGAAGGATTAAATGATGATGTTACCTGGACTGTTTTATATAGCGTAGTAAAATACCCAATAGGATTAATGCCAATTGAAAGGTATATACTAACATCATCTCCTACAAAGTATAAATTTTATAGATTATACTTTACTCGCTGCGAGGTTAGTAACCCTGGTTTATCTTATTGGCACTTGTTTTCGCTTGATGATTTAGTGAAATAATTTAAATAATGTCAGAGCCACTAGTCGTCACAATTGCTAAAGATTTTTTATAGAAATGTATTTAGTACAAGTAATCTTATTTCAAGTAATGGCAAAATAGGAGCGGATATTGATAACATTAATGGAGTACAATTATTGTCAGGTAACACAGAAGGCAGCGGTTTTCCGGAAGAAATGTCAGATTATGAGATTAATTATGTTAGCGTTGCAAAAATGAGAGGTACACAAATAATAAAAACTTTAGATACCTTTGATAAAATAACAAGATATTGTCATCCTGATGATTGTCTTGAAGAACAAAAAGATATTGAAAATATACTGAAAAAAGCATTACTCAAGCTTAACAGTGAAATTTTTGATACAACAGTGTTACGACCATGTAGTTTATTACTTGTGCGTTAAAATTTGAATTCCTTTTATTTCATTTTAATATTGTTATAATTTTGTTGTGGTGATGATTATGTTCACAGCGTCTGACATTTTTTGGAAGAAACATCGTGTTTATTTAGAACGTAAATATGACTCGCATGGGCACGATTTTTGCATACCATGGTTTGTCGATTTAAGTAAACACTACTCGAAAACAATTAGTTATTGCCAAAGTTATTTTCTGGCCCACGTGAAATTGCATTGTTTATTGCGAAATAACCATGCGTTCTTCGTGCCTGTGTATGAAATGACGTCTTTGGTCGGTTTTTAAACACAGATCCCTGTGAAATACTCAGAGTCGTTCATATACCTTGAGAACAAGGTATATTTTTTCTTGTACTGGAAAGTGTTTAGTTTTCTTTCGAGATGTGTCTTGTTATAGATGACAGCTATAGGAGTTCGTCTATTTTTTAAATAATAATTATTTTCCCTGGAGAACTACACGAGTGTAAGCCACTCGGACAAAAACATTTAGTGAATTGATTCTAAATTGGAACAGAACAGTACAAATTGTGGTTCAACGTGAAATTCTGGACATTTGTAAAAAAAACTTAACATGACGTCATCATCCACCATCTTGGAAAGGAATTGAGATTCAAACTAGATTCAGTTAGAACTATTATTGATAGGACTTGTATATTTTTCACAATTCTAGGATAAATGTTTGGATTTTCTTCGCAAACCGTAAGTCCTATTTCTTTTTTTCACCTTTTCACCATGTTTTCTAGGGAAATAAATTATTTTTTTTTAAATTTATAAAACTTGTTATCTTCACTCCTTTGTTTTGTTACTTTAAACGAGCCGATACGTAACAAGAGAAAATTGCGATTGCTAGTCCGGGATATATGAATTTGGCTGATATATCAGTATGGTTAAAAAATTGAAATTGAAATTCCCCTAGTTTCAAATACCAAGTTCTATTTTACACTTTACTTGAAATCCTTAGTGAAAATACCAGGCTTTCGTTCACAATGACTTTATCAAAAGTGGAGAGTTTTCTTTCTGATCCAACTCAGGAGCAGTTGGACAGTCTAAAAAAGGATGAGTTGCTTCAATTTGACAGAAAGTACGATCTTTCTGAAGCAAAGGCTTCCTTGACAAAACAAGAAATTAAAATATTGTCATTCAATATTTGGTAGGGAAGAATATTTTTGACAAAAGTGTTTTCGCATCGGTCAGTAAGTCTGTGACAGACTCCGACATTAAGATAATGGAACTAAAAATGAAATACAAGATGGAAGTAGAGTTGAGGAAGCTCAAGTTTCAGAGAGATAAAGAAGATAAGCAAATGGAGTTACAAAAAGAACAAATGAAATTAGAATTTGAAAAGGAGGAGAAAGATAGGCAGGAAAGAGAGAAAGAAAGATAAATGAGTTACAGAATGAACAAATGCAATTAGAAGAAAGGGAGAGAGAGAGAAACAGCTGCAAACACAAATTAAAATGAAAGAATTGGAGCTGGCAAGTGAAAAGAACGACTCCACTTCTCGTGCAAATTCAAAATTTGACATTGTAGGAAATATCAAGTTAGTACCCCCTTTTAGTGAAAAGGAAGTAGACAAATATTTTATTCATTTTGAAAAAGTTGCTGAAAATTTGAAATGGCCAAGGGAGTATTGGACTCAATTATTGCAAAGTGTACTTTATGGTACGGCCTGAAATGTATATACAACAGTCAGTACATCAAAGTTCTGACTATGATTTTGTTAAGGAATGCATTTTGAAAGGTTACGAGTTAATCCCTGAAGCTTATCGGCAAAAATTCAGAAAATATAAAAAAGAAACTAGACACCACTTGTGTTGAATTTGCTAGAGAAAAAGAACAGTTCTTCAAGAAATGGTGCTTGGATGAGAAAATTGAACATGATTATGAAAGACTCGAACAACTGGTATTACTTGAAGAGTTCAAAAACTGTGTTCCTAGTGATGTCAAAACTCATCTTGAAGATCATGAGGTCAAAACCTTGGAAAAAGCTGCTCTTGCTGCTGATAAGTATTCCCTAAATCATAAAGTTCCTGCAGTAAGCAAATCTTTCAATCTGCAGTCTACTGGTAGAAGAGTCTTTCAGCCCAATACGACTCCATCTCAGACACAATCTGGCACAACTTCTAAAAATCAAGCTTCTGACAGACTTGATTCAAATCCTTGTCTATTCCTACGTGTATCTATTGCAAGAACCAAAGGACACGTCATTTCTGATTGCTTCAAATTGAAATATAGGCATCCGAATCAAGATATACCTATTCCAAATGCTCTTATTTCTAAGAGGTCAAGGTCACGGTCATGTATTGAAAATAATACATTTGTTGGGGTTGATAAACCCCAGTCTGATTTTATGATGGAGAAGTTTGAACCATTCATGTCGAAGGGTTCTATATCCCTCTTGGGTGATTTGGCCAATCCTATCATTATTAAAATTTTGAGGAATGCAGGAGCTTCTCAGAGTCTTGTAATGTCAGGCATTTTGCATTCTTCTGAGAAGTCCTGTTCTAATGAGTGTTCTCATTCAGGGAGTAGAGTGCGGCTTTGTTAATATTCCTCTCCATTCTGTAAATTTGTCATCCGGCTTATTTTCAGGACATGTTACAGTTGGTATAGTGTCTGCTTTACCCGTTGAGGGCATACGTTTGTTGCTAGGCAATGACCTAGCTGGAGACAAGGTTGTGGTTAATCCACTTGTAACTGACAAGCCTTCCTTGGATCAGAAAGTTGATCCTATTGGAAAAGAAATAACTGATTTATACCCAGCTTGTGCAGTTACTAGAGCTATGTCAAAGAAAGCTGTTGTGAATGATTTTGATAAGGAATGTATTTCTTTAGCTGATAGATGTATTGGTCAGGCGTTTGATGAGGTCACTTTCACTTTCACTTCTGATTTGGATCAATCAAAAGGTGTTGATCATAGTGATCCTATTTTGAATACTCATTCTCTTTTTTCTGATCAGGGTGACAAACGAAAATCACTTGTCGTCGAACAGGAAAAAGATCCTGAGATCTCCTGTTTGTTTCAGAGGGCCATTAGAGAAACTGAAGCTACTGAAGTACCTGTCTGTTACTTCATTAAAAATGGAGTTCTTATGAGACAATGGAGACCTCCTGAGGTACCTGTTAGTGACGAGTGGTCAATGAAATATGCGATTGTGTTTGCGAAACCTTACGGACAGGAAAGATTTAGTTTGGCCCATGAAACTCCTCTGGCTGGTCATTTAGAATAAATACAACTTATCACAAGATCTTGACTCAATTTTCTTAGCCAAAAATTAAAAGTGACGTTTGCAAATTTTGTAGATCTTGTCATACTTGTCAAATGGTAGGAAAACCAAATCAGAAAATACCTAAGGTTCATCTGCAAGCAATTCCTACATTTGACGAACCATTCTGTAGAATTATTGTAGATTGTGTTGGTCCCTTACCAAAGACCAAGTCAGGCAACCAATATTTGTTGACCATTATGTGTGCGTCAACAAGTTTCCCAGAGGCAATTCCTTTGAAAAATATTACCCAATTTGGCCCTCTCAAATTTGTTCAATCTGGTCAAAGGTCAAATTTCAAGTCTGGAATGGCCCGCTGGTCATGCTTGAATTTGGCATTCACCAGTTCAAGTCAAAAGTGAAACTATGGTTTCACAGAACTTTACTTGAAAGAATTTTTGAGGTTTGGAATGGAGTCCATTCTCTCTTGCTCATTCTTCAGAATTTTCTTCAAAGAAGATTGTATGGCCCTTACAAAGTAAAGAGGAAAATGAATGAGTTAAACTGTAATATTAATACTCTAGTCTAAAAAATTTATGGAGTACTACCATATTGAAAGAGATAGCCAGGTAAATTATGCAATTAATTTAGTTGTACCTGTCCCACCATCTGAAGATCTGAGTGAAGGAATTCAGTCGGATTCTACTGATCTTGGAAGAACAAGTCTTCGGAATTGGAAATTATGGAAACTCTAGACCAGAAACTTTCTTGCTTACAACAAAAAAAAAATGAACTTAAACAATTATCTGAATACGAGCACTTGTTTCCAGACGTACCTAGAAGGACAAACAAAATTTTTCATGACGTTGAAATTGTAGATTAAAAACCCATGAAACAACACCCATACAGGATGAACCCCCTCAAAAAGGAATACTTGAAAAAGGAGATTCAGTATTTGCTGGAAAATGATTGTATAGAGCCCAGTAAGAGTGCTTGGAGTTCACCCTGCATACTTGTTCCGATACCGGATAATACTTTCCGAATGTGTACTGATTATAGGAAGGTGAACAGTGTGACAAAAACGGATTCATTTCCATTACCAAGAATCGATGACTGTATCGACAAAATTGGAAATGCCAAATACGTCACCAAATTCGACCTTCTGAAAGTATTTTGGCAAATTCCACTAACGGAAAGGCCAAAATAAATTTCGGCATTTGTGACTCCAGATGGACTTTACCAATATAAAGTAATGCCATCCTGGATGAAGGGTTCTCCATGTACTTTTCAACGCCTTATGAATATGACTACCTCTGGTCTAGACAATTGTGATCCTTTTATTGATGATGTCATTATCTACAACAACACCTGGAAAGAACATCTAGCCACGATTTAGAAGTTTTTCTTCAGACTCACTGATGCAAATTTGACTATTAATTTATCTAAAAGTGAGTTTTGCCGTGCTTGTGTTACTTTTCTAGGACATAATGTGGGACATGGTCAGGTTAAACCTGTAGATGCTAAGGTCAAGGCTATTTCTGATTTTCCTGTGCCTGTCAGTAGAAAGCAGCTGATGCAATTTTTAGGTATGGCTGGGTACTATCGCAAAGTTTGTTCTAATTTTTCTAATATTGTTGAACCTCTGACAAACTTGTTGAGAAAGAAAAACAAGTTTCTTTGGACTGAAAAGTGTCAAGAGGCTTTTCATACGTATAAGGCCATACTTAAAAGTGCAGCAGTTCTAACAGCACCAGATTTCAGTCAACCATTCAAACTATCGTGGATGCAAGTGATGTTGGGGTTGGAGCAGTTTTGATTCAAGATGACAGAAATGGTGTAGAACATCCAGTGTGTTATTTCTCTAAGAAATTAAATAAACACCAAAGAAACTACTCAACAATCGAGAAGGAATTCTTGGCTTTAATACTGGCATTACAGCATTTTGGAGTTGACATCAGCTCAGCTCCTCCTCCGGTTGTTGTGTTTAGTGATCACAACCCCCTTACTTTCATCAGCAGGATGAAAAATAAACATTAAAGACTATTAAGGTGGAGCTTATTTTTGCAAGAGTACAATCTTAACATCAGGCACATCAAAGGAAAATACAATTTAATTGCAGATGCACTTTCCCGTGTATAGAAATTTCATTTTCATACACACCTTGGTATAATTCATAAGAGATTTCTTAAGTAATTTTTACCTCATGTATAGTTTACATCTGCTAAAAAAGAAAGCTTTATTACATAAAACTTTCCTTTTTCTTTATGGGAGAAAGTGTTGTAACCATATAGCTTAATTGTGTGTTAAAATGTGGATTCTTTTTATTTCATTTTAATATTATTATAATTTTATTGTGACGTTGATTATGTTCACAGGGTCTGACATTTTTGAAAGAAACATCGTGTTTATTTAGAACGTAAATATGACTCGCATGGGCACGATTTTTGCATGCCATGGTTTGTCGATTTAAGTAAACACTACTCGAAAACAATTAGTTATTGCCAAAGTAATTTTCTGGCCCACGTGAAATTGCATTGTTTATTGCGAAATAACGACGCATTCTTTGTGCCTGTGTATGAAATGATGTCTTTGGTCGCTTTGTAAACACATAAATCCCTGTGATATACTCAGAGTCGTTCATATACCTTGAGAACAAGGTATATTTTTTCTTGTACTGGAAAGAGTTTAGTTTTCTTTTGAGATGTGTCTTGTTATAGATGACAGCTATAGGAGTTCATCTATTTTTTAAGTAATAATTTTCCTTGGAGAACTACACGAGTGGCTTAGGACAAAGACATTTAGTGAACTGATTCTAAATTGAAACAGAACAATACAAATTGTGGTTCAACGTGAAATTCTGGACATGTGTTTAAAGACTTCACATGACGTCATCATCCACCATCTTGGAACGGTATTGCGGTTCAAACTAGATTCAGTTAGAACTATTATTGATAGGACTTGTATATTTTTCACAATTCTAGGATAAATGTTTGGATTTTCTTCGCAAACCGTAAGTCCTATTTCTAATTTTCACCTTTTCACCATGTGTTCTAGGGAAAATAAATTATTTTTGTTAAAATTTACAAAGCTTGTTATCTTTACTTTTTTCTTTTGTTACTTTACACGAGCCGGTACGTAACAATTGTTGAATCAAGCTTAAAAAGTGCACGAGTTTATAATGGAAAAGCGACTGAAAGAAGACGAATAAACAATAATCATAATCGACTTAACAGTTTAGCAGTAAATAAAAAAGTTTTAAAACAAATAAATAGTTAAACGATATTAAGAGCGAGTAATTTTTTTTATCATCTCGGTATGTACTACCATGACAAAGAAACATTAACTAAAATAGTCAACTTATCAACTGAACAAGAGTTGTTAATTAAGACGTATTGTAACGCACTTTTACCGTTAATGACAGAGGTTGAATTTGATCCAATCATTGTCGACAAATCCTTAGCAATGATATCAGTGAAGAAGATACTCCTCTTCCATCGCTCCAACGCTCTAAACAATTATCCGTTCGAAGCTACTTTCCCGAGGTTAATAAAATATTTACAGAACCGTACAAAGAGTGACAGTTTAAAATAAGATATGTTAAACCTATTCATCATGCTAATTCGGAAAGTATACGATCATTGATGCTATCAAATTTTGTAATCGGATATGCAATTATCAGGCAGTATCTTGTTCTCAAAAATTTTACTTAGTACTTGGATTCATTGATGAAACTGAGAGTGTGAGCGTTTTGTAAATAAAATAAATTTGTACAGACATAGATGTACACATTTTATCATCACATTTAATTCATAGAGCTGGTTAGGGAAAAGTGAAATGCTAACGGACAAACGATATGAGGATACCTCATTAACTGTTTACAACAAGTACAGAGATGTTATATCCCATCTCGCCAATGAAAATTTTCGTAATTATCTTGATTCAATTGTTGGTAATAAAACATTTGTAATTAAACTTTTGTAAAACATAATACTATATGGTAATCGACTACAATCACATCTCTAGAAATATTACAAAACAGGACGTTGATTCGTTGATGAAATATTATAAATTTTATCATAAAAAAATGCGTGTAGAAGTATGTTACGAGTACTATAATCGAATATTAAATGTTACATCGTATTTACCACAGCTTTAACCACAGCTGGTATAGCTTCAAGTGGAGTATCATTAAACCCCTTTCTTCTAATATTATCTGTCGCTGGTCTTTCTATAACTGCAGCTTTGAAAATAATCCAACCAAAATTTGAGATGAAAGAAAAGCTTGCAAAGATGCAATCATCGCCTACAAAAAATTACTCGATCAAGTACGATCCTATTTGCGTGAAATAAAGTATGACATGGATGATCTAATACGCGAGTTCCGAATTATAGATAGTATGTTAACGGATATACTGCCAGTGAGAGTTGGAAAGTAAGAAAACAATTACGATAAAAAACATGTAAAATAATCTAAACTTTATCAAAAAAGTACATCAATCATATTGTCAATAAATAACATTGGGTCAGTTGTCCATTCTCTTATTCGCTCATCATCTTCTTTAGTAAACAACCATGTTGATCCATGCTTAATTGATAAATGATAACTAAAAATGTTTGATACATTTACTAATTATATTAGGTTCTATACCAGTATATCTTGAAGCTGATCTGATTGAATCAAATCTTTTAAAAAATCTGTTAGATTAAATGCAACACTTTTTACTGGAGTTTTATAAAAACTCATTTTATATAATATTTTTAATCTCTAATATAAATTTAGCTAAACTCTATAAATAGTAGTTAGCGAAATAGTGTTTCTGGATGGGAACCCTGTAATCGTATTCATAAATTCTGAAAAATCACAATTTCCCATAGACATTGTCACCAAAATAATGACAATGTTGATGATGATCATATATTTTATTCATAAAATCTAGTAGAGACATATAGTTGGGGACTATGCGATTTTTCAGAATTTTTGAATACGAGTATAGGGTCTGAGCCAGAAACCTCTATTTCTCTAACTACTACAAAGACAAGGACGTTTTAAACTTAGAATACTGACATTATTTATTGTTGATACAAAATTTTATGTATAGGTGCTACCTTCAGCGTAAGTAACAACTAACATAGCGGCAGGAGCAAGACAGTTTCACAGTCTTGATTAAACAGCATATAAACTAATAAAAATGGGATTTTATGATTTGCTCCCTATATTTCTATTGCAAAAAAATTTCCGTTGAAAGATATGTACCAAGATTAAAAACAAATTATATGAATTCTGGAAACAATAACGTTACGTCCACAATACTTTTATATAATTCGTTGACACGTAGGCCGAGTATCCAATGAGCCGAGTACGTAATGGGCCGAATATGTTATGTTCCGATTTGGATCGACCGAGTTCCGTATGGAACGAGGAAGATGATGGGCTGACTCTGCTATGGGAAGAGTAGTCCCGGAATCATCATCTCTCTGTATGAAATATTTTTTTTCCATTTTATCTCTATATTGGATATTTTTTTTTCCATTATATTTATATATGAGATATTTTCTCATTATATTTCTATATGGGATATTATTTTTTTCCATTTTAGCTCTGTATGAGATATCTTTTTTCTCCACTCTATCTTTGTAAAATTTAATTCAGTTGTTTGTTTGTTTTTTTTTAATTTATATTTGTCCATAGCTCAGAACAGTTGTTGAAATTAGATACTGCTATGTCTTGTTGAGCTCGGCAATTACATGCATATGCAGATGCTAAAGAATAGGTTAACAGTTTTGGAACTAATTCTGAAGAATACTATTAATAGTAGGCCCTGCCGGATATATTTTTCGTTATTATTATCAGTAGTAGTAGTAGTAGTATTTATTATCATTATTATTATTATTATTATTATTATTATTAT
Source organism: Megalonaias nervosa (assembly GCA_016617855.1). Classification (NCBI taxonomy): domain Eukaryota; kingdom Metazoa; phylum Mollusca; class Bivalvia; order Unionida; family Unionidae; genus Megalonaias; species Megalonaias nervosa. Next base: position 3,665 of record JAECUM010030636.1, on the reverse strand, counting down.
TATTATTATTTATTTATTTATTTATTTATTTATTTATTTATTTATTTATTTATTTTTAACGAAGCTTTAAAAAATTGAGTATTAACGCTAATATGTCTGCAGTGTCATCATGTCCCACCTAGACACATTATCCTGACACCACGCCGACCAGTCCTAATACTAACCTCTTAATGCTGAGTGCCAAGGGAGGCAGCTGATAGTATCATTTGTATAAATCTTTGGTATCACTCGGCCGGGGATCGATCCCGCGACCTCTCGCATCCGAGACTGACGCTTTCTCTACGTAGGCCACTGGAGCGGTTTATTATTATGATTATCATTTCATCGCTTTCTATTTTTAAATGATTCCTCTTCATCGGGCAAATCGTTGGCTGTATATAGATATTCTAATGTCAATTTATAAGGCGTGTGAATAATGTAATTTTGAGCCGAGACAAGAACTTATAGATAGATATTCATCGGTTGTTGAAGTTTAGCTCGAGCCGCTGGTATTGCCTGTGTTAATGTTTGATATTGTACAGGGACAAAGATGGTTCTCACTGAGCGGTGGGGGGGGGGGGGGTCATATCAACAATGTGTAAATGGATCGGATAGTTATCGGAAAGATGCGAAGAAGTATTTCCGAAAGCCTGCTATTGATGATGTATATGGATATGGACGGTTCAATGAATGCAAGACGACTTTAGACTTTTAATTCTATTTTAAACTTTGATTATGAGGAAGAGCATAATTGGTTCTGGAGAAAAACTTAACTGGTTTTGGTAGCTATAAAACAAAGAGCATTTTAAATGGTTCAGTCTAAGTTCAGATATTATATCACGATCATTTTATAATGGATTTGACTGGTACATAACTTGCATGATATACTCAGATATATGTGTATAAGATTGGTTTTGGGAGGGAACATGATCATGAGGCGTGTGAATAGTATGCTAGTAGACAAAATACGATCTCATCACAAGTACATGTTTCAGCAATAACCGTTATAGAACGTAGCAGCAGCAGACACACGAATGACACTATCTAAGCTTGGTTCTGATGGTAGATTATGTGCCTATAAGACGTCCATAGACGTTTATGTCTATTTTAAAATTTGGTTCTGAGCAAGGATATAATTAGCTTCGGGGAAAGTTATAATTGGTTTTGGGCAGTGGTATAAACTTAAGGTGTTTTTGATAGGTTCAGTATAAGTTGAGAAATTATGCCTCGGAATCTAAGTGGGAAGGCACCCAAACTTCTTTCTAAAGTTTTGATTCAACTTTGGTTCTGAGGAAAGAAATAATTGGTTCTGGGCATGGATATAACTGGCTTTCGGCACTAGTATAAAACGAAATTATAGTACGTGCGATGTATGGTCAGACATTATATAGCTCTCTTTTCGCAACGGATTCATTCTGACTGGGTAAATGTTTGGCTATATCTTTCAACTTACTATAGTATATGTTTATAAGCTTGTTTCTGGGGATGGACATGAGCATAAGACGTGTGAATGGTGTATTTCTGGGCCGGTACACTAATTTATTCATAGAAATATGTTTCGGAAGTAGAATATATAATACAATCCCATTAAAAGTCTGTTTCTCTGTGAGAATGTTGATGATGTTTAACTCGTGTTGTTTGTACTGTGATAACGTTTGATATTTTGCAGGGACAAACATGACTTTTGCTGAGGAGAAGGGTGTTGATAAATGAACAACGTGAAAATGAACATGGTAGTTAGCGGAGAGATACACAAAAGTCTTTTGGAGAGCCTGTGTATAATGATGTATATAGATAGGTCCGTGGATAAGAGACTTTTAGAGACTTTTTAATCTATTTTAAACTTTGGTTCCGAGCAAGGGCATAATTGGTTCTGAAGAACAACCTAATTCATGTTGGTAGTTATATAAACAACGAAGATTCTAAAAGGTCCAATGCAAATTCAGGCATTTGATCACTCCTTTTGTAGTAGATCGTCTCTGTGACACAGCTGGTTATATGCAGGGAGGTATTCTGATATATATTTATAAGCTTGGTTATGGGCGGGGATATGACCGTAAGGCGTGAGAATAGTGTAACTCTGAGCCATGACACGAACTTATCCAAATAAATATGTAGTTTTCGAGCTAATATATCGAATACTTGTCATTAGGAATCAGATTCTCAGCAATAATGTTGCTCAAGTTTAACACCACTCACATCTTCAACCGTAATCAACTTCCCATTGACAGATTTGCAATAGCTTAATGTGACAATCGTTGCTGAGCGGCTTCATTAATAATTTAATCAAACGAAGATGGCGTAGTTTATGTTGATGGTAGCGTTACTGCTTTTGGTGATGTTCAAGTCACTAATCGCCGCAAGCCACTTATAATTCCAGTTGTTTCGTCTGATCCACAGCTACGTTTGTAAACTTGTTTGGCGAATAATGCAGGGTGCGATGACAATGACGTGAGAAAATTTGTTTCGCCTGTGAACAATCCACGAATAGCGTCACACAGGCAAGTTCATTAATATGTCGTGTAAACTGGTTTTCTCGAGTTTTCACGCACGTTTTCATTGCTGTATATAAATCATTTCAACATGCGTGTCTAGAACATGTCTGTCTTGATCAACAAGTCTAACACGAATTTGTGTCAACAGATCATATGAACATGTACAGATGCTGCGTGCGTAATCAATATGAAATCACCTGCTTCCACGCTTGTGACAAACCAAACAGGATATAACACTGAACTGCTACGCCTGTCGTTTCAGACCTGCTTTCATAACCACCATTTATTGAGTGATAGGTTAAATTGATCTTCATTGTTGAGGGAATTTTGACAATGTCAGGTGCGATATGGTATCCAGACGTTTTGGTCCTGCGCTTAAGATTCGTATCTCCTTTGGAATTTCATTAATGTTTTTGGGCCAACAGAGAATTGTTCTTATTGACGATCGTGCAGTGTTAACCACATACGATTGATATTCTATTTGAAATGACAGAAATATGTGTGGACTCATGTTCACATACATAAATGTTAGCTTCTTAAACGGTAAATACCGAAATTTGTCCCCTGATCTCATCATCGATTGAGATAATATCGTACGCGCCTGTAGGAAGTTTAACTGCTTGCCAGCTATCATCTCGACCCTTCTGTCAAAAACACAAATAAGTTGTTCGCGGTCAGACACCAAACGTTTCTGATCGAATATTAGGCTAACTATAATAAGCGATCTCAAGTGTGTGATTCCCCAGCAACAACAGATGTAGGAACAATTCACACAAAATCCCGGTTTCGATGATGAGATTGAGGTCATCAACGTAACGTTCGGGTTTGTGATTACAACAACCTGTTGCATTGCAGCATATGTTTCACGCAACACCGCTTCAGAATCTATCATCGGTGTTGTACGAATGAAGATCGTCTTATAAATGATTAATATTTTCAACAAGCTTAAGCATCAACGCGCGATGTTTTTCTGCCCATAATGTCATTGGTGAACAGTCGCTGACAAATCGATGTGACCTCACTAATGAATTCTGGTACACTGTTGCCCCTGCGAACTGATTCCACAAGTCTTTCAAATTGATCAGCAAGGTTGTTAGGGGCACGTAGTCCACCAAGGCCTTCTCCTTGTTGTGGTTGTTGCCCTTAAAAATTTGTCATTTGTTGTTGATGCTCCAAAAACTCTTCTGTTTT
>JAECUM010030635.1:0-40513 GCA_016617855.1 Megalonaias nervosa | reverse complement strand
CACATCACATCACACTCACTCTTAAACTACAGTAGGGTAACGATACTCACTGCTAAACTACTGAAACTCTGAGCCAGTCTCACAGTATTGCGTGGTTAAGTAGCCATAGAAAAATGATGCCAATAAGAGTATCGACGGGACAAGCAAAAATTTCATATCATCAGAAAGTTTTTTCACAGATGTAGACAAAAAGTCAAAATGTCAAAAATAAAAGATGTCAGGAAGTGTCTAACGAAAACGAAATCGAATTCGCAGTGAAATGTGACTGAACCTAGTAACCTTCCTCTTTGACTTAATAAGGCTCCAAATACTGGTGTTCCGTAATTTATCACCTTTCAGGGCTTTGCATATTGGTATCCAGTAATTTACCAACTTTCAGGGCTTTGCATACTGGTGTCCAGTAATTTATCACCTTTCTGGGCTTTGCATGCTGGTGTCTAGTAATTTATCACTTTCAGGGATTTGCATATTGGTGTCTAGTAATTTATCACCTTTAAGTGCTTTGCATACTGGTGTCTAGTAATTTATCACCTTTAAGGGCTTTGCATACTGGTGCACAGTAATTTATCGCCTTTCAGGGCTTTGCATACTAAATTTTTTATTACATTAAACATAAGAAGTTACGTGCATTTTTCACATATGAAGAAGGTGCTAAATTTACCTTTTTCAAAAACTTACAACCATCTACACGTATATTCCGGAACACTTTGTGTCTGTCGTCCTTTACTTTTGTGTCTGTTGTCCTTTACTTTTATTCGTTCCATCTTAACGTTTGGTGGCGCATCGACGTTTTGTCTTTCAACATTGCACCCTGCGCTCCATCTTTGCTAGAGACCGCGATATCAGTTTGGCAGATTGCAAAACAAAACGGATTGAAATAAGAACACTCAGTCGAATAAACCTACATACGAAAGTAGGTACGTACAAACATGCCCAGTATTTTTCAGTACAATTGACACCAGGCACAAAGACTATTACACCAGTTTACTATCTTGAATTATTGACTGGAGCTACTCTGGAAGCATGTACCAAATATTCAAAATTCGGAACAATGAATGGAAATACTCTGGAAGTATGTACCGAATGTTCACAACTTGGGGGGACAATGACTGGAGATACTCGGGAAGTGCGTACCGAATGTTCGCGTTTTGGGGAGCAGTGTCTGGAGATACTCTGGAAGTATGTACCGAATGTTCCAGTTTTGGGACAATGACTTGAGCTACTCTGGAAGTATGTACTGAATATTCGCGTTTTGGGGGACAATGACTGGAGATACCCTGGAAGTGTGTACCGAATGTTTGCGTTTTGGGGATAACGAAGAAATCTATATTGGAAAAGGTTTAATTGTATGAGTTTAATACATTTTCACAAACAGCAAATTTGAAAAACTGTGTTTCCTTGTATGGGAGTTAAACCTACCTATTCTGTCGAAATTCAATGCAGTTTGTATCAAATAGCTTCTCAAGTACAGAGAATTATAATATCTGCATCACGCGGTGGATTTTCGAATCTGATATGATAGCTAAACAAGCCACACACACCTGTAACTCAATAGCTAGTGAAGATATTTTGATTACAACTTTTGAGTTATATTAACATTATAACTTCCTTGAATCCCTCCAAAGTGAATGACAGAGGGACTGAAGAGCAATGTAAAAAGGATTTATGCGAATCAAACCTATACTGCCAGCTCTGATATGGGTTCATATCATATAAAGGTACAATCAAGTTCAAAATCAGTAGTGTGCATGATTTTATTACGCATCTGTTTAAATTCGAATTTTGATATGATCTTCAATACGGATTGATACGGTTTTCAATACGGATGTCTAATCCATAATTCTTTTTAAGCACCAATAGTCATTATATTATACACCTAGACTGGAACTATTTACCACATAAAATTCACGTTACGTCATGTTACTTTCGTTGTAGTAATGTAGACTAAATATAATTAGGCATGCAATGTTACACGTCGTATAATAGGGTCAAGATGAAAAGAAAACTTCTTACTGAAATGGCTTACATGTATGATAAGCAAGGTGTACGCAAAATGTGATTGACAGGAACAACCTGCTGATGCTGCTGGAACTGCAGTCTCAGTTCCTACCAGATGAACGCAAGACTGATTAACATTTACTGTTTTCGAACACTAAAAGTTGGTGTCTCGATTTCACTAAGGGACCGCAACAGAAGTGCAAGATGTGTTTCTGTATAACACTACAAAGACTTTGATGTATACGTGTATTTACTGTAACATGTATGGCGTGGAGTCTGATACATAGATGATATTTAGTTTTTTAGTAGACATTAGGATATATTTCACCGTACGACTTGTGAAATATTTTCTTATATCTACTCAAAAAATGTAGATTTTATTTTTCTATTTACTATACATTTTTGTAAGACAAAACTCCCTCCATATGAATGGATTTGTTTATTCATTCTGTGTCAATGCATTCAACGGTGGCATTACTACATAGATAAAAGAAGCTCCGAAATTTTACTGTATAATTAGGACAGCGTCTTTTAACAAATTTAGATTATACATACAATATCTTTAAATTGTGTATCTTGTCAAATTAATGACTGTTTTCATATGAAAACTAAGAATTTTGTATAATTGCGTTAACATATTTATCGCACGGATTGACAGTTAAAATTGGTAGGGATGGTTTAATATGGAAACAAGTACGCTCCAACAAACCCCAGAGCGTAACGTCATTAATCGACAGATTTTAATGATTGGAGTTTACTTTTAAAGAATTTGGTAGCTATTCATGTTTATTTCTGCATTTAGACGTGAATTTAGTACTTCGGCAACATTACAATCGATTTCGGTAACACACAAATTTCAATTGTCGTTTCAGTATGCAATTCACGCTAATTAATGACAGATTCTCCTTCGTTTTCCGACACGTATGATTGCGGTCTGAGTTAAAACCACAACTTGAACAATTTTATTACTATAAGCAAATAAGAGTTGTTTTTTCCCTTAAAAATGTGTGCTATTTGGCATTGAGTGTGACTGGTATACGATATTGTACGGGCGACAGAAGTCTAAATGGCAAGTTCATTCAAGTTCAGTCACTAACGATTTGCATAGTTCATGTGGAAAACTAATTATAATAAACGTTAATACTTGAAACTTGCTTTTTGCTGTTTGGTGTTCATTTTCGGGATTTCTTGACGTTGCCTTCTCAATCATTACATAAACAAATAGACAAATATGAAAATGCGGTTACCTTCCCTGTCTGCTAGAGCGCGCCGCTGCATACTTAGCAATAGACTAAAGCTGTTATTGCTTGTGATAGTACATACATGTAAGTGCACGTGTTCACATGGCTGTGTGTTGGAATAATGTTATTAGTTATCTTAGATGCACATGTTTTACACAGAATTTTATTTTTATTATTAGACTGCTGGTGTTTTTGAAATAAAATCTATAAAATGGATTAGCAGCCCTCTAGTCTGTCACTGAATGTTTAAATGATAAGGTGAACTAGTTATTCATGTATAGATGAGAACATTTTATTTAATCAAAGAAGCCAGAAAATTCAGCAACTCACTCATCGATAACATCACATATCAGATAAATGATGGTAAATGATGGTAACTGTACGTTTATCACCCAGTTTAATTTCTTTCATTTATTATGTCATTCATCCAAGGATAAGAAACGCTTATTATGTCACTGACAAGCAGAACTGTAGCAGCAACAGCTACGTCAATATTTTTGGGAATCCACATGGTGATTGGTTAATGTTTTGTTTCACTTTAAAAGGAAAAGAAATACGTTAGGTGTATGTTGAATATTAAAAATTGATTTAAATAGAAACACAATCATATAACGCTAAACATGATTTAACTGTAATGTTTTCAGTATATATATATATATATATATATATATATATATATATATATATATATATATATATATATATATATATGAATGAATACAAATATACATTATGCACATTGTGGGTGTGTAAGACGTCTGTATAAAAGGAGTGTGGCATTGACGGCTGAGCACCAGTGAATCTACTGTTAAAGAAGAAGGCATCCATAGTAATATTTTAGTGTACATGCAACATGCATTACCTAGGATAATATAATCATTTCAATTAAAAAAGTCACGAAACGTGTTTTACCTAAAGGTTGATAGCTTTCTAGTATGTGAATGCACACTTACATTTCTAGCCTCGATATATTCCTTAGACAGACAGAAAATATTGACAAAATATCTTAATGATCATAATAAAGACACAACTGGAATACTATATATTTTATGACATTTAACTATTCTTTAAGGACTATTGGTGGATGTAAGTCTTGCACAAATTTTCCGTATTTGTTATGGCTGATTGGCCAAAGACACTGGCATCACACCCTGCATCAGTCTGAAAACAGTTTATGTTCTCGCGCTCTTTCAAAGTGTATCCATAGATTAGCAATGTTTTTAGTCTGTTGTACGTCGCGCTTGGATAGCTTCTTATTAATTTTAAAGTGGGGAATGATGAGATCAAAACCGTATGGGGTGGTTAGGTCTAATATAAAAAATGCCCTTATCTGTTGTAATGTCAAAACCTTCCTCTCATAGGTACACAATGCCACACAAGGGGTAGTAATTTGCTTATCTCACTACTTTGCACCGCTTGGTTCAAATATTTCGTATTTCCGGGACTGATGTGAACCAGTGCAAGGTAAACTTTTGTCCATCTATCCACTTATTATTGTGATTGGAGCAAATACAATAATAGATTTTTTTATGGCATTTGAATAGTCAAACAGATCAACTCGCGCTCTCTATGTCATGAAATCAATACTTGCCGGAAGTTGGTTTCACGGGCTACTCCGATGCAAAAGAGTGCTGCCCTAATGGCAGATAAATCACACTTTCACATTCGCCTATAGCCTTATTTTTGTCCCATACCTGTTTTTGCATTGCCTTTGATATTAAGGGACGAATAGAATTCAGTCAAAGATTTCTTTTTGGCGTTAGGAATGGTGATTTTAGTTATTTTCTCTTTTTCTTCACAAATTTTGAATTCCGAAGCAAGCATAGCATGTCTAAATTTGTTGAGGGCTTTTATCTTATCCCTAACAGCCTGCTTATATTCTTCATTCCACCAAGGTACTGTTTGTTTGCTTATTGTTGTCCCTGTTTTGGGGATAGTTAACGATGTTGCCAAGTATAAGGCATTAGTGATATTTTTATTAAAGACTTCAGTATTCTCGCTTATCAGGTTGTCTTCGTTTTGATTTGCACAGAGTGTGCGAAACGTTGTCCAATCTGCTTTATCAAATCTCCATGTTTGTGGTTTATTATGAGTGTTAATTGGATTAGACATATTGACAGTTACTATGATACGGAAATGATCACACGCAAGGGTGCTGGTTAGATCTACTTTCCATTCAGCATGTTCTGCTATTTTGGGTGAGCAAATTGTTAGATCAATGGCAGATAATGCCCCATTCTCCGGATTTAATCTAATTTTTTTTTTCTCCGGTGTTGAGTATAACTAAATTATTCAAAGTGACCCATTTTTCAATTATTTTTCCTCTTTTGTCTCTAATATTTCGTCCCCATAGGTCACTATGAGCCAGACTAATTGAATGCACCGCTTTATATGCCTGAAGCACGGACGTGAAGGAAACGCCATCCCCCCCCCACAAGCTTACAATACACGCACCAAACAAGACCCTAATATCCAAAACATCAACTGCTGGAAGCTAAAAGAAACACTCTCATCACTTTTAACATACAAACACACCATACTACAACAAACTCTTACAACCATACACCAAACCTACCAAACAGACACTATCACACAAGCAAAGGTATGAAATGTTTATAGTCACGCCTCTAAAACCTTACATACAAACACACTCTAGAGTAGGAAGAAGTGTTTTATGTGAGGGAAAAAAGACATACATACACACACTACCATACGAACAAAAATAGTTTAAGCAATGGAGTAGCATCTCTTTTTTAGAGATTTGGGTAAGAGATCTGGGCTGTTTTGATTTTGGATTCTTTGACAATCTCTTAACGTCTGCAAGAATTGCCACGTCTCGCTGCAGGCTTTCCTACGGGATATGGCCTACTTCTGAGGAAGGAGAACGAGAAATCCTTGGTGTCCACTAGACAATCCACAAATCCTCTCTCTTCATTCTTCTGTTGTTGTTGTTGCTGCTGCTGTTTCTTCTGTCTCTACTTCTCTGTCCACATTTCGTCTTCTTGCTTCACTTCATCTTTAAAGACCTCTTCTATCAGGTCTTGTGCCACTTTCAGCATCATGACATTCTCTATTTCTCCCGGCTTCTGCCTGACACGATGCAAATGCATCGTCCAGATTGGCTAATTTCGATGGCATGTATATGAAGTCGACGATGTAATCCGTAAGAATCAAAATACTGCACACTGTGGTCGTTGGGAAAGTAGACGGCCACCTAGTGAGTTCCTGGTAGATGACTGTTATCGGAGTTAATGACATAAGTTTGAATGTTTTTAGGTTTCCGATGAGGATGTTCATCTTTAGAGCACACGACAAGTTCCAAGGTATCAATTTTTTTAATTCTTTGTCTTTCACAGGTAATAATAAGTCATCAATTCAATCTTGATTGTTTCCTTGAAAATCTCTGTTGAGTACATGGCTCTTCGTTTCGTCTCCATGCTCTCTGGGAAAAGAGATTCGATGAGTTGGATCGCCAAAGAAGTCAATAGAGGAGAGGAATAGTCACACAAGTATTTATACCACTGATGCAACACTGCTTCTTCCAAGATGAGACCCCAAGCCTCATCCAGATACTCTTCCAGTTTTTCTTCTTGGCTGATCATGATGCATTTATCGTGATGAATGTGACTGGGATGATCGTTTTGACATCCATAACAATGTTTGTGAGTCAACGCGGTAATTTGTTTCCGCCCGGTGCTTAGCAAAACAGGAGACTAAATGTTCTTGTTTTGGCCATCTCGACACCATGATGTCCACTTCGTCTTTGTCTTTTTCTGCTGGTTCTGATTCAAAGAGAATCTCGTTTTCCATCTCCAAAGAAGCTCCACAGTCTACACATGGATACGATTCTTCTAAAGCTTCTAATAGTCTACAATCTCTTCTCGCAAACTGTTAATTTCCAAGGTATTGTCGAATTGTGCATACAAGATGACGTTCACCGTGTTGGGTAGAACATCTGCAAACTGAAGTTCCACACGAAGTTGGCCTGATTTTATAGGGTAGAAATGTCCCTCGTCACTGCCTTGGTCTGGGGTAAAATCAAAAGCCCACAAAGCGTAACCTCCTGCATAATCGTCGTACGAAATGCTGCGGCTGATGTTGATAACCGGTGGCCTCGTACAGAGACAAGTATGATCTCAAGTAATCATTATGGTCAAAGTTAGGTTCGAAGGGTCTGCTACACAAAGACTAGCCATCTCGACTGCCTTCGATCTTGGACATTTCATAATGCTTAAACTCGAAAGGATTGACTGTGATGGCTCCGTTGAGGGTTTCATTGCTGATGCCAATGATTCAACATTTGGGTAACTGTCCTTGGAAAAGAGGATCTTCGATTTTGGATCAGAAGCCAGCTACAATGGTGAAGGTTTTCACTTCTACTCGTAGTATCGGATATTTGGCGGTTGTTCTGCTCAGAGTGTGACTGATGTCGTTTCCCACTTCAGGTAACACGTCCACGCATCACACGTAAAGCCTGGCTTATTGGATAATGGTTTTGTACTCGTTTGCATGAGCCATCAAATGGAAAAAGGTATTGTTTCGTTTAGTCTCAGGCGGATATCCACTCCGTTCAGCAAATACTTGTTTTGCAACCACATGTCCAGATGCAAACGTTCCATCAGTTATAAACTACGCCTTTGTATGATTTACTTACGACGGTCGTTAAATCCCACATTATGAGAATAGTCAGCTTCTGTCACGGCTGTGTCATGAAACTTGCCTGCCGTATCAGGTTTCCATACTGTGCAAGCATCAAGATGAGTGTTCCCGGCTCATTCTCCGTAAGTCAAGAGGTTATCGAGGTATCTATGCTACTGCTGACTACTTTGTTATTCAAATACAAATCTACTTCGCGGAACAAAGAATACATGAAATTGTTGACGGGAGCTACTCTGGCATCGATTCCTGGAGCGGTGTCGTCCGTTTTAAAAACTATGACTTTCAGGTACAAGCAGCTGCTATTCAGATTGATGCCATATTCGGTCTGTCCTTTGATTTTAAATTCGATGATGGTGACGTCGTTAAAAAGGAGACGGAATGAAATTCTACACACTGGGATTCTTGCATTGTCATCATTGTGGGTGACATGCCAAACAGATCCAATTCTGACTTGGAACATTTGCAAGACTCGGTGCATCATTTTTTGTTTTAATAATAAAATACTTCTAATTCTATGGCTGTTCTTCTTTTCTTAATCTTTTTCGCAATGTGTTTATGAAATCTGGAGGAGTGTCGTCGTCGTCTCTTTCTACCTTGTCCTTGATGTGGCCTGCCACCGAACGAAACGCAGATTTCAGCATATCTCCTAAACCATGTCCTCGCTGTCGAGCAACTCCTTGGTACAAAGGATATATGGCATACAAGTCGATAGAGAATCTTTATCGCAAATGTAGTTTCACCTTGACTTTTTCTTTCTAGAATGGAATATTTTGTCCCAGATCTCTATTTATACCAATGTTGACACTGTCGAATACGACTTGCTGACAAGCAAAAAATGAGGATGAACAAATTCGCGGTGAGCATGATAGGCGTTTCCACCTTCCTCGTTTTTAGCCACGGCAGAATTCACTTTGAAAAGAATAACTCTCAGTAACGGCGCAGCTGTGTTTCCCACAACGTTTTACTCTACCACATCGGAGTACACAAACATCAAATCCAATCCTTCGTTCAATTCCACAGGGCGACGAAAAAAGTTTAAGAAAGTAAAAATTGCCATGATGGGTGTAGAATTAGGGGTTATGTTGAGGTTTCCACCCAAAATGTCAAACAATTAAGGACAAAATTTAAAGGACAACGTTTTCGCATCCGACGAGCTGTTTTGTAGTAGTCGATTGTGACACTTCGTTTTGTTTTGTCCATGGTTTTGCCAAACTGAACATTGAACCTGAGCCGTTTCCACCAGATGTTGACCACTAAAATAATAGCCTGCAAAATTTTGAACGTATAGACGGTGAATGCCGAATTTAGTCTTGATTGTTTTTTGAAAGAGGTAACATTATGAGCGTATTCATTCAAATGATGTTGCACGAACTCATTCAGGATTTCGACCACAAAAGTGTTTTAATTTTCGGCAGTGTTTAGGTTTTGCGTGGAATCAATTATTTCTACCAGAGTCACTTCCCTGTGCGCTTCGTGATCCAGTCGGATGGCTGAGGTAATTTGGCCGTGAAATAACACAAAGTGTTGTTTGGAAACACATCCATGGAACTGTCGCTGGGTAAAATTAGGTAAAATTGATTATTCATAATTCGAGAGTTTTGCTTTCCGATGAGTCATTCGAGATTAAAGGAGTGGGTTGTTGCTGTTTTGGGGTGATTGGCGTTGGCCATAAGGCTCCAGTTGTTACTGCCGGTGGAATATTTCAGAGAAGGATTGGGTAGAAGATAACCGATGCTGAGTAAAAGAGTCAACAATTGTTTGCCTCCATGATGCAAACCATGACGTCCTGAATTTGATTGTTTTCCTCTGTGTCGGGTTCTTCTGGCAGTGTGGATAACACGGGTTTAAATGTCACAGGGTTCATTTGACGTTTTAAGTTCACTTTGTTCCTGGAATCAATTACACAAATCTGTTGCAATGTCAGCCACTTCTTGCGTCCAAGCATCGCAGCCAAGACTTCTCCATTTACGTACATCTTTCCAGTGAGGGTGTACGTCACAAGCAATACATGCATCTTCGTAAGCATCAACAGTCGCTAAAGTTTTACGAAGAAACTTTTCCTCAAGCAGAGGTTGATAAGTATGGAGATAAAATCGCAACACTTTTAACAGAACGAGTATCTCGTGGGGATTTAAAGGAGACACCATAATGTCTTTGTTGTTGGTACTGTTCCTTAATAGTCCACAAGGAATCTGCTGGTAAACGACATCCCAGAAAGAAAGTCACTAACACGCACACCACATGGCGTCCGAAATTCAAAGGAAATAGTTCTTCCAAAGTGTTTTGGTAATTTTCCTGAGTCTGAATAGTGCCATTGATTTCCTTCCACGGAATCTGTTGCAGCGCTACTGATAAAGGTCATGGCATGTCAGCAAGCTTTAATACCCTCTTTTTTGTATAAGGTAATATATATACTTTTTTTCCACAGAATCGTTTTAACTCACACAACACACGTCGCACTGTACGGTAAAGTGAAGTGATTGGGAAGTCGCACTCGCTTTTGGTACACGATTTCATTCAGTTCTACGAAGGCTCGGCTGACGATCTTGTGATTGGGTAAACGTGCAATTTAATGCGGTTCGTAGGTGGTAGCTATAAAATCTCGATCCTCTCCAGACTACAAAGCTTCTTTTAGCACTCCAAGTTTATCACTTGGCTCGTGCGATGATTCATCGTCAATCCTTTAACTTTGCACTCGGTGTGCCATTCTCCTTGTTTGTCCCGTTATTCGTAGTCTAAACGGTCTCCTTCGATCTTAGGGTGAGGACGATGAGGGCGATCGGTGTAGATGATACTGCCCGTGTCAAACTACAGGACACGATCTCCTAACCGGTGTAAGGCTTCGTACAATTTTAATCGAGCATGAGCCGTCGCGTAGGCTGCAATAATGACATTTCCAAATTCGTCGACCTGTACAAACTCTAGCTCTTCTTTAAAATTGACCAGGATCAGATCTTGGCGAACGACTTCCACGTGTTTCATATATTTTTGGTCTTGAATCATCTGGAAGTAGCTGCAGGGCTCCTTCAAGTACTCCGTCTTGGGTAAGTACGATCGTTGTGCCATTTTTTCCCAAGAAGCAATTCAGCATGACTTTGGCAAACGAGCGTCTTTCTTCTTTTTTATCGACGTGGCCTGAAATAATGCCCTCTTTGGATAAGTATTCCTTTTTGAATTTCTCTTGGTCTTCGGTAGTTTGACAACTGGAAGGATAGCCGCTGGCTTCTTTTTAAAGTTATATAAATGCATCCACGTAAGCCGAGAAAATGTCATTCTGAGTGTCGTCGCCCTTTAGGTACTGTTTTGTCTTGGGAAAGTGGTAAATTTCGTACACTTCTAACAGTTGGCATCCCAGTTCCAGAGCTCGAAATAATTCCACGCTGACCCACGTTACAGTCAATGCGCGTTCTTCCTGAGTGTGACGACAAGGTTGGTCATGGTTACAAGCTTCGGCACAGGTGCTGCACAAAGGAAATATCAGTTTTCTTTGGCAATGGAAGGTAAGACGGGATAGTACAAGTCGGTGGGAGGCAAGACTTTGCATTTAATCAGTCCTTCGTATTGTCTAATGATTTTAACGTCGATGTGATCCGTCTGCAATTGTGGGTGTCCTGCGAGAAAGGAACAATGTTTCCACGCCCAAGGCTATAGCGAACACACGTCAGGGTATGATTTCGTCTCCTTTCTCCTCATCCGTGTGGCACAGGAAGCCTGTACTTTCCACGATGCGCTTAAACTCACGATATTTTTTCAAACGTCTATCATAGTCGTGGTCCCACATTTCTACCACTTGCTATCCTAATGGCTCTATCTTCAGGCGTCGTTGGTAAGCTGGGCGTAAACTTCTTCCATGGTGCTGCCTGAGAATTCGTTTTTCGTCGGACGTTGAGGATAACAGGTCGAGCATCAATGAAATAAGCATCCCTACATACACGATATTGGGGTCTTCTAAGTCCCAGCCATCCACCGAATACGATTCATTGGTCTTTTCGCCTCCTCCATTTCTGGCATGTTGCATCCATTTGTCTTCCTTTTCGCTCAAGTAATGTAGCCAACGCAGAACTTTGACCGAGTATTGATGTTTGTTGAACTCCCGTAGTTTGAGGGCTTATGACAACCAGGATCTTCTACGGCATGAATCGCTTGCGGTACACTAGGGAGCGTGCTTTGGCGAAGGTACAGGCTTCTTTCAAAGGGTCGATCCCTCCGTGCTCCATAAACAGTTCTCGGACGTTTCCACAGAAACGCCATAAAATGTCCACGCATAAAATGTCCACGCCGGAGCGACAATACTTTAACATTCCTTCCTGAAAATCGAAAGGATCCGAAGCGTGAGAGCGGTACTAGGCGTAGAAAGCTTCTCGCTGTCCGGTGCGCATGTTGTCTGAGACGTAGTAGTGAGCGTCAGGCAAAAGTGGCAGGATGGCGTGCTGATTGGCTTCGATATTGAAAACGTTTGGAGAATATCCTTTGTCCATTTCTTTCATTCCAAAAGTTTTAGGCATTCGACTCAAAGGCATTGCCAAATAACTCATTAAATCTATATATCGTACTTGTCCCACTTGCATGGAGATGATTTTGGTTCCTTTCAAGATGACTTCTGGGCATTAAGTGCCTTGTTCTGCATAGTATTTCAGAAGAAATTGTCCATCGTATTCCATTAATTTGTGACCCATCACCGTGGCATAGCGATGTCAGTCTCCGTAACGTTCGATGTCCACTTGAGTCCACGTATCGTCGATAGGGCCTAGGATCCATCGGACGAAATCGGCCAGCGTGTCAGGTCCTCGAAAGATTTTTTCACGTCCTAATATTGCTACATTGAGGACAATGAAAAAAGACGGGGTCTTGAATGCACTTCTCGTACGCTTGATGAGCCAAGCAAAAATTAGGAATGTGAATGCCGGTCTCTTGCATGCATTCGAATTCGATAAAGATGAAATTCCCTTTCTTCTTGTCAACTTCCTCCTCCTCCTGCTTCGCTTGGTATTTTTTAATGCGGCATTTTATGTTCCAAGTCCACGATCTGGCGACAAATGTGATAACGTTTCTTTCCTCGACAAATGTACGCGTTGATACTATTGGTGACTTGTCCACAAGTAGTGCACAATCTCAGTAGTTGCCAGGCACTTTTCTGCTGTGAACATTGCGTTATGAGATGTTGTTGGTAACATGTAGGGCTAATAAAAGTTGATGACATGCCGAGCAATGCATTCGTTATTATCCTTCGTGAAAGCAGGGTTTAGAAGCTAAACATCTCGACATTTCGACCCTCGGTGAATGTATTGCTCTGGATTGCTATAACCTCAGTCGCATTTCTCACAATAATAGCCGTATCCGAGAAAATGGGTGATACTGGTAATGGCATAGAAATGTTCTTCGTGATGATAGACGTGAATGTATGTGCCATCTGGGATATCGTTGCCTCGAAACAACAGAGGTCCACGTACCTCTTGAGGGTCAACTTTTAACGTGTAACGTGGACCCAAGACGTCTTGCAGATTTTTCAGGAATGCCACAGGCTCTGACTTTGGAAAGGCCAGCTTGCTGTAACAGGAATTCTGCTTCTCATCTTTGCTTGACTCGGTTCGATTTTCGAATGTTCTCCCAGTCTTTTCTCCATTCTGCTCTGTCGTTCTTGTCGGCATACGTCCGTCCCATGACAACGCATCGGGCTTAACACATCTTGTCCTGAGTGTTGTTAATTTGTACGAGGCTACGCTTAGTGCTGCGAACATCGTCCACCAATAACATTTTTCTGCGTTATCCGTCCCCTTTCGGAGGAGATACGTGGGTCATGTAAAGTGTAGCTTTTCCATCGGTGATGTGAAATTGGTTGTTGAATTTTGTCGATGACTTTGCAAGGTGTCAGTTCTACCGGGCTACTGAACTCGATCCAAACGGGCTACTTCAAACTGTAGTGATAAATCGAGAGTCTCAAGCTATCGCCTTCTTTAGATTGGCATTGTCGTTTGGTGCGGTTAACAAGGAATCCCACAAATCGGTGATGAACCCTTCTGCTTTCTCCAGTCGTACATCTGACTTGAAATCTTTAAACTTGACCGTGTAAGTGTAGATCGTAGTTCTAAATTTTCTGGAGGAGTGTTTCTCCGTCTCTCGAATGTGGTAATACTTTTCATGTGCTACTGGTTGACTTTGGCTTGGAGTAGACTATTTTGGTCAGGTCGCAGACGTAGAAGGTGTTGATTCGGATTCGCTCATGTCGTCATCAAAATCGCTGGCATGGATTTGAGCCAAGACTTCAGCTCGAGTGCGAGGCGATATGTCACGTCATGGTCTCTTACTTTCTTCTCCTTTTTCATGGAATTGGTTTGATCGTTTTATCTTGATTGCAAAGTGGCAAAGGACTAGATTTTACCCGCCATAAACCATATATATATATATATGGTGAGTATCTTATCTAAGAGCATTCATTCATTTTTCAAGCAGTCAAGAAGAATGGAAGAGCTTCTCATCAAAGCTTTGCGAGGTGTCATACGGAGGTTTGCTTCAGAGCAGGCGACGGACTAGTCAATTCAATTCACTTGTTCTCATGACAAGGTGTGGACTAACGTAGTTGTCTACACTCATTCCAGGGATGCTGTTCAACCTGCACTACCCTATGTATATGAAATAATCATGGGCTATCTCGAAGATAACAGATACAGCTCTTTGGAAAAGAAGGATTTATGTTGAGAGGCAAGGCTGTCTGAATAGAGTCTTGATCTACGGTCCCACTGGCAGACGAAGTTTGAGCAAGAAAAGAAGACCAGTGCGATGCTTCGTATGTTAACTCAGTAGTGTTAACAAGTCCTAACGGCCAATTTCAAGGCCACTTCATCATCTCGAAAATATCTATACTCGTTGCCAAAAAATGTATGTCTTTATATTGTATAGGCATTTGTTTTGGTATTTGTTTCTTTGTGTATGTCTATGTTTGTCGCTATCAACCCCTTTATAAACCCTTTGTCCCTATAATCCCATGTTCAATTCCCCCTTGCCCATCTACATTTTTCCCAGGTTCCTTGTCCTATAACTTTTGTCCTCTATCGTCCCTATATAAACTCATATTGCTCCCTATCATCATTATATAAATTCATATTACCCTAGAAATGTTGTGTCCCTATAAATTTCCTTTACCCTATAAATTTTTCCGCCATTTTCCTTATATTAACTCATATTGCCCCCTATCTTCCCCATTAACTACTTAGGTAGGTAGGTACGTACGTACGTACGTACATAGGCATGTGCACAAAGTGAAATATCCAACGCTTTCCAAGGTAGCGTAAATCAAGCAGCTGTGTGGTCATTTACAGTACTTTTAACACATTACTGACTATATCAAGCCGATGAAATGGGGTAAGTTCCTTTCACAAGGAGTCAAGATATATTGGACCCGGGCTGAACTGGATGGTTAGTAAAATAATTAGATAGGCAGACTGACAGCGTCTTCTGATTTACAGCTTGCCTTTGAGGCTACAGTTCCTACTGATATCCAGACGAAACATGCAAATTTATTACATTTTACTCTTTCGTGTCTTTACTTATCGAAGACTCAGTATTGTATGTAAAATGTGAAGGCGAAAATGTATTTTGGGATTTTTCTGGAGCAAGCACGTTTAAACATGACTTATAGATTATCACGCAATCATCCACACAAATCAGCACTTGTTCGAGGTTCTTGGCACTAAATCATTGTGACAATTAATCTGATTGAAAATGTTCATTTTTTTAATTTTTTTTTTTTTTTTTTTTTTTTTTTGCCTTCTTCTTACTTTCCAAAAGGATTTGACTGCATTGTCGACTTAATTTGGTATGACAGCGCAAACACAACAATGCAAGTCTCTTCAAACAACGTATGTTACCATCTTCACCAATAATCATTAATATCCAAATAAACTGATGCAGACAAGTACAGTTAACCACTCTGACAAGATGAGCAACAAAGCTCTAGTACTGGTTTCCGTTTCACAAAAAAAAAAAAAAAAAAAAAAAAAAAAAAAAAGACATAATAAGTGCCGGTTTATGAAACTGAATATCATTTAACGATTTTGTAAATTATTAATGTCGAAGCGCTACCACATTACAAATGCTGAATATCATACATCAAGGATTTTCAAATCCACTTGCCCGACACTTGGGACATGTTTATATTCGGCTCAAGCATGCTCAAGGTACTGGCCCGCTGTCAAAGTAATACAAAACTTAGAGAGAGGGAGAAAGGGGTCGAGCTCCGTTCGCAATGATTTATGTACTGCAAGTTTTAACCAAGTCCAAATATTAGCACCTTTATTTAGCATTTATATGTACTACATTATTCCATTATATACCTGGCCGCAGTTTCTTTCATCTATCGACCGCTCCGGTGGCCTAGTGGTTAGAGCATCCGCCTTGGATGGGGGAGGTCGCGGGTTCGAACCCCGGCCTAGTCATATCAAAGACTTATAAAAATGGTACTAACAGCTGTCTCGCTTGGCGCTCAGCATTAAGAGGTTAGTGTTATAACTGGTCAGAGTGGTGTGAGGATAATGTGACTGGGTGGGACATCATGCTTCATGTCTGCAGCATGATACCTCAGTGCTAGACATCATTATAAACTGTTACACTGCAGACATCGTAGAGATATGACTGGAAAATTGTTAAAGCTACGTTTAAAAGCACAGCACACACATACAGAGAGAGAGAGAGACTTTCATCTATCGTGTGTCGTTTTAATATAGTAGTCAATGTTGGTTAGTCTTGCATTTTCTCGTCCAGACGTGATCAAGTGAATATCTACTACTAAAAACATGCTTGGACACATTATATATAGATATTTATATTTTAACTTATCAGTTACAGTTTAATCATAATATTTGTCCGTATCGGTGATTGACTAGTCTAAAGTCCCAACTTAGCCTCAGGTGGTTTGTGAGCTTGCTGGCACTATACAAGAGCTTTCTCAATGACTGTTTTGATGTATCTTGCCGATTTAAGGCGAGTAGGTGTTCGTTCTTAATAACGAAACTCCTGAGATTTAGTTTACATGTGTGTTTCGAAATTTTAAAAAAAAAAAAAAGCTGGCGTTTAACGATTAACCTCCATGAATATTTCATTCAAGCGGCTTTTATGATACATTGTTTAGGAGATAATTAGCGGAGACCGATACATTCTTACTGCCTGACAAACAAATAAATGAATAAAAAGATATGTATTACAAAAGTGATCACAAGCCCTTCAGGTTTGAGCACGAATAAATTATTACAGTATGCCATTCATTACTGTTAATGTGGCTGATGAGATGAATCTGGGAAAGAAAGGAAACTTGAAGTTTCTAGCTCCAGTACATTCGATATACAAATTTTAAGCAGATTCATGTAAAATGCCAATCTTTACATTAAATATCATAATATACGCCAATCTTTACATTAAATATCATAATATACTCAAGTCATGAAGCTAAGAGAACTGTTTAATTAACATTATTGAATTCATATATAGATATTACTTACTGTGATGAAGATGAAGGCTTCCACCTTTGGGAAATTTCTTCAGCACCTCATAAACCTTAGAACTTTGGATTTCAGCCAAGTATTCCTGGATTGGTCTTGACGGGATAAAAGTGGCTTTTGTACTCTGGAACTCTCGCCATTTCAGGTACGACATGTAACTGTTAACTATTTCTTCATCCTATAACGAGAAACCTTTAGATAGGAAACGTATTTGTCTACGAAGAGTCCTTTCAAAACACAAATTCTTCAATTTTGTGGTTTAAAAGCCATAGGATGTACTAGTCGGTTGTCATCAGTAATGGATTTTCTGCCTGGTTCGGAAGTTTGTCCACGGTCGTAGATTACCGCATGCAGTATTACCTATTTCAGATAAATGATATCGATTATACTGGCATTTATACAAGATAATCATGTTGTCGGAAATTAAATCTTCAAATAAGAATGTATCTACCTGGCTGGCAAGTCAATGGAAAGTATACTTCATATTCAGCTACATTAAATAATGCTGATATGGCTATATTTATTCCATAAACTGATTTTTTTGCTTGAAAAATGAGACAATTACTAATGTTTCTTCAGGATAATGTTATTTTAATCAACCTACAATACATTTTCGACATTTGTTGTTTTGCCTCGTCCAGTTTGCTTAGCAAGAACGAAACAGTTCATAGCGGCTAATAAAGCCAGTCTTGCCACGTCAACTAACGCCAGTCTTGCCACGGTAACTAACGACAGTCTTGCCACGGTAACTAACGACAGCCTTGCCAGTATAACTAATAATCTTAACCATATCAATTTCAGTAAAACTTAGTTGCCAAAATTGAACTAACATAGAAACATTAATCGACTCCAAAGCCATTCTAGTCATTATCCTGTCATTGTCTGCATGTGACTTTAATCTAGTCAAGACATTTGTTAGCACACGGAGACGGTTCAGATTGCTGCATCGGCTGTGGCATCAGTTACATGTTGTAAGAGCTTTGTGCTAGTTTTAAATCAGCATGCTAAATCAGGCATTTGATTTGTCGGTAACATTTGGTTTGTGATATATATCAAACCTTTAGGATTATTAAAGCCATCAATACATATTTCTAAGTCCTGTTAGTTCCAGCTAATCACTCTTAGAGAAGGTAAAATGGTGTAGTGATGCTATCCCAAATAATTCATCAAAAAACTTTCTCTAGATCTGAAGTGTCCCTCTGCCATTGATTTCTTAGGCTTTGTAAGGATAATTTGAGAAAGCTGGTGAATGCAATTTTAACTTTACGTAGCTTGCCATTTGAAAAGCAACAATGCCACTATAATTGTGTTAATACGACAACTGCCGTGCACAGTTCCAAACATCTCATGTGTACTGTATAAAACAATGGACTAGAGCGGCAATGTATCATTACATAGTCATTGTTTTGTCCGACAAGATGCAACCTTGCATGAAAAGGTTACGAGAGTTATCAGTTGTCCACATTTGTTTTAGAGATTGAATCCCATAGCTGAGGAACATGATGTATCTTGTATTTACAGTCCCGAACTCGTTTGTTTGTAGGATCTGTTAATGCTTTGTGCTAGCAATAGTATCGAATGTATGATAACTAAGCCAAGTTCAAGATAAAGACGGCATATACAATACATCCTAGGTTTTGATGTGTGAGTAAAATGGGATGTAAGGATCCAAAACAATGCCGCCTAAATGGCATAGAGAACTCTAATTCAGCAGGGATTGTGCATTTAGTGTGGATGAAGCTGTACAGTTTGCAAAGTTGCTAATCGTTTAAACAAACATGTACAAATAGCATATGGTGTTGGTCTATGCGCATGTCCAGGTTGTAATTCCGGTTGCATCGTCCATTGTTTTACCATGTACATATATGTAGCGGAAGATTCCTTTTCAACGAGTGAGTATATTCATATCACGATCAAACTAAGGATACGTTACCTAAGTTTTCAGGTATATTCAACAAAGACATGATTTACAAACTTAAAAGTGAAATTAATAAGAGATAGAAGATGTATCAGCAAATAGACGTAGTTGAAGTCAGGCAAGGTACTGTCTGCACATTGTTAATAAATATAATTTTCCAATCGGATGGAAGAAAAGGCATCGTTTCGGCTATTAGAAACAATGCAGCCTTAACTGTAGTCTTGTCAAAAAAGATATTGTAATTCACTGTGTACATTGCGCCGACGTGTCCGTAAATGACAAGTAAATGTATATCCCCCAAAAAAGCATACAAAAAGATAACGACAAAAAGCGTAAAGCGTAAAGATTATCGATATAAATTAAACTCTTTTAAAGTGTGAAAGACCTCATCTAGAACAACATCAGTGAGACAAGCCCCAAGGCAAAATAGCGACCTTCACCTTTGACAAGCAGAATGGCACATAGGGTCTATTCTACATCTATGAGCCTGCATGAAAGGTAAAAAAAATATGGTTAATGGAAGTCTTAATTTTCATTTTCTTCTATACCTGTGAGAAATAGACATGCAAATGTGCACTTAAACACGTCTTGAGAAGTAGAATTCATCTCAATGAGGGAACTAAGTAATAACTAATTTAAATGGAGTTTTTGTTAACTGAAATTTCTATTTCTTTATGATATATCAAACATATTTGAACATTCATATCACAAACGGAGCCAAATCTATTTTCTTAAATAGTTATAATAAGGTCATTATGGAAATTATTGAAAAGTGTTAGCAAATTTTTGTATATTTCCTAGATTTAAATTTATGAGGATGACAATATTAATGTCTGGCACTTTTTAAAACAAAGTTACGTCATATTATTTAAATATCCATCATATAGGAACAAAATGTTTCGTCTCGAATCCCCGAAACATTTCCACTTAAAGTACATACGGTTATATAATCACAGAATTAAGCATCAGTATTCTTCATCATTACCAAAACAAAGGAAGGAAACAAAGAAACCAAAATTAATATTACCTTTAAAACGTGAATTCCCTTAAATGGTTCGCATCTAGGTTCATTGCCGTTACAAACATTATTGCCACATTGGCATAAAGTATGTACAAAACTGTGCTTATATTTCTTGTTGAAGAACTTAAAAGACGTTTAAATTAAACAATTTAAACGAAATTTTATTAAAATATTTGTCAAATTTCCAATTAAATTAAGACAAGTAATCCTTGGCATAATGATCATTTAAGGGTGTATCGACTGCCTTGTATTAAGGGTGTATCGCCTACCTTGTATTAAGGGTGTGTCCACTGCCTGGTATTAAGAGTGTATCGACTTCCTTCTATTAAGGGTGTATCGACTGTCTTCTGTTAAGGGTTTATGGGGGCGCTCACCAGTTAGTATCTACTTTTCAGAGAATGACGTATGTAACGTGAAGTATTTTGCATTTGAAACATGCACAGTGGAGATAATGTTGGCATACCTCTATGCTACTTTGATGTAATGTGGCTGACATTTCTTTGGATATTGTACTTATGGAAATTGTACATGATCTAAGCACACTGGTAACTAAAATGACTGCTCCCTTGTGCTAACAAAATCTGCCTGAAATTAGTCTAAAGTACACTATCTTTAGCACCTATTAAAATAAAGAAAATGAATTTTGCCCAGCTAGACAATACCAGCTTCTGAAAGTGCAATGGATGAATTACCAAATATACAAGATGTAAAAAAAGTTTTTATCGGCTCTTTTTCTTACAATTAACCTCTGAAGTCCAGCAGCAGGGAGGGCGAATCCTACAACATTTTTAGGAGGGTTATTTTTGAAAAATAAAGCTTCCTACAAAAATGAAAATACTAGGTCAATAACGTGAAACCGAAGCCTCTAACCGACCGAGACTTCTCTTACTGGGTTAGCTCATTCTGTTACTTTATTTTTGACGTTTGTGTTTTCATTTTTTATATTGTGTTTGTTTACCCGTCGGACACTCAATTTTTGTCGTCGCTCTCCCTGCTACTGTGTGGGTGTATTGTAATTAAATAATTATTATATCAATAATGGAATCTCACACAACTTACCTAGCTCGACAGCAACTAGAGGCAATTAAGAAATATCTTCCGGTCCGTGATTCTGTCAAGCAAAAACTACAAGCGCGTCGGGAGTCTCGGTTTGAATTTACAGCGGGTACAGAACAGTTATTTAAACCAATTGTCGAACTAACAAAGAAAATTGTTACAGCAACGGAGGCAACACAAAAAGCTCTTGAAACATTGCCTGTTGATATTGCTGACCGCCTTCAAGCAACTCAACCACCACCCGGGCAACCTCCTCAACTACAACCTGAAGATCAGCCACAGCCTCCTCCAAAAGTTAGAACTAACATCATAGATAAATTCACGCCAGAAGTTATTGTCGCTATCAAGGACAAATACCAAATACTTGATATTGCCGCGTTTGGATATTACAATAGAGATAATTATTTAAAACCCGAATATGTTAAAATGATGCGATCAGATCTGATGAAGACATTAATAATTTTAATATTTTTAACCAGTCAGTAGATGAGTATATTAGACGAACAAGGCAGGAAAGGAAACAAAAAGAAGAAGAAGATTTGGAATCTGAAGAAATTAGACGAAGGAAGTACTTATGTTCACCAAGTAAGAAAGAAACAACTGGAAGTAGTCTGAGCGATTGGGTCACTCGAGGAAGTGGTCTTGATACTCCATGTCCCAGCAACGTCCTTGCTGATGTTGAACGATTACAAATTCTGATTGACGGAAAAAGAGCTGGCAATAATTCCCCAGAAATCATTAATGAAGCAGCTGATATTTGTCCGAGATTATCTACAGGCGGTATCATGGACATTAATGTTTATCGGTCCCTCATCGATGAAATTATTGATGATTATTACCACAGTGATTGAAGGTATGCAAATAGATCAGTGACAAGAAAATAAGATGATCATACATAATGCTCAACGTGGACCGATCATGGTCAGGGTGATAAATTCGCGATTACCAATATGCAAAGCGTTCTGCGGAGAAGGACTCGGTGATTTAGAAGGATAGCCCCAAAAGCAATACGGATTGAAAAAGCAGCTTGGAATGAAAGCTATTGACGTTGTTCGTGATAAAAGTATTGGTGCCGTTGGTGATGTTGCCAGCAAAGCATTGTCAGCAATCAAGGATAGACTAGATTGATTAACACGCAGACCACAGGCGGGCCGACCTCAGCCAGTAAAATTACCCAGCAAAGAATTTATGCCTGCAAATGTTAGTAAAATAATAAATCGACACCGCGAATCAAAAACTAGTAGACTTGGCTGGTGTACCCCTATCAGAAAAAGAAAAAAATATAACTGCTAGTCTAATAGCAGGAAGTGGTCTTCGTGTTAGACTATAACAAATATAATAAAATGTTCAAACGTATATCAGATTCCGCATTTGACATGGATGCGCCAGTTCTCAAAGATGAATCGGTGAGTGATTATTAGTATTATACTTATTACGCACGACAACCTAACACAAGGAAAAATCGAGCTGCAGGTTCAGGATACAAGCAGATATTTCTTACCCGCTGAAGCATTCATCGAAGTAGAAGGTGAAATTGTAAAAGCAGATGATACTGAATATGATGAAAATGTTAGAGTTGGTTTTGTTAATAATGGCATTATGACGTTATTTAGTAGTGCCACATATAGTATCGACGGAAGAGAAATTAAATCAATTCAGAAGGACATCGACGTTGCCACGACGATACTTGGCCTTGCAAGATACAGTGACGATTATTCAAGATCAGCTGGTCCGTCAGTGATGTTTATGAAGGATACTTCTGACCACCCTGCCAACAGACAGAATAATATGAGACGACCAAAAAAATTTACAGTTGCTGCTGACGACGCAGATGTAGAATCGGTTGTTATTGGACCCAATCCAGAATTTAACTTAGGATTCGCAGCGCCTCGATCAATGCTGAAAGGTAGAAGAAGAACATTTTCATGTGCAATTCCACTATCACATATTTTTGGATTTTGCAGAAATGTCAGAAAGGTTATTTTCGGAGACAAGCATACAATTGAACTTGTAAGAAAAGGTGACGACAATGATGCAATCTGGCGACCCAACGCAGTTGATGCAGGTAAAGTAATACTAAGAAAACTTTCGTTGTGGTTGCCAGTAATGACTCCATCGATCGATGAAGAACAACGGTTGCTCTCTTTCATGAATCAAGGTGGTAAATCAATATTATCATGGTTGGTGGTGGACACAGATAGTTTTCAAAGTTCCGTTAATGGTTTATTCACATGGTAGATAACAACACAGCAAAGTATCTCTGCACCGCGATATATATTTGTTGCTTTCTAATATTTTACACGAGTAAACTCACAAGAACGTAGTATAATGATATTTGACAAACTTGGAGTTTCTGAGGTTTCCCTCAGAATAAATGGACATCAAGAATCATCTGAAGATATATTATTGAGTTTTGAAAATAATCATGTAGCACGTGCATATCGTCGCTTGATGACGTTCATGGGACCTGATCAAAATATTGATTCTTGTCTACAAATATCACAACTAGATTTTACAAAGTTGTATTCGATTTATTACTTTTCTCTGGAACATTTGGATTTAGTTAGACAATCTGTCGTTGATATACACTTTCGAGCTCGTGTGACAAGAGGATCTATTGCCGAGTACAGAGCAATCGTTGTTATACTCTCAGATAAAGCAATGTTTCTTGCAGTTGTTGGTGGTCGAATGAGAGTCATTATGTCCCAGTCGAAAACATGTAATTAAATCGATCATAATATCATAATGTCATATCATCACATTAGTGTTACTCTGACTCCTGGTCAGATTAAAAAGCGACAATCAGTATCAACAAATAATTCGGGAATGAAAATATTACTGAAATTAGAACATATCGAAGGTGGTCCAAATGCACATTTCAATTACGCCAAACGATCGAAAACCGGCGTACAACTTGATCTTTCTGATGGTGCCATTAAAGACGCAGTCAAGATGGGTGGTATATTTCCACTTCTTGTAGCTATACCAGCGTTGATAGCCTCTGCAGTTCCAGCTGTTGCAAAAGCACTGCACTTTATGCTGTTGGAACTGCCGCTGGAATGGCGTTAAAGAAAGCAACAGGACGAGGACTAAAAACTTCCAAAAAAGGGAAAGGTCTAAGACTGCCAGGAACTCCTCGTTCATGGTACGGTCAATCAACGGGGAAAGGTCTAAGACTGCCCGGGACACGTCCTTTATACTTCCCATGTCCAATTTTGATTTACTTGATGCTGCTAAGCGATAAAATATCAAAACCTTCAGAGATGTTTTTATGCGTGATCAATTACCAAAACAACCAAACCGTGTTGAGACCGGTTTTATTAATCTCGATAGAAGTACTGGTCCAGGTACTCATTGGGTTGCATACGCGATTGATCCGCGTGGAATTATTTATTTTGATTCGTATGGACTGGCACCACCGAAGGAATTTTTAAAATATATTAACGGACTTCAAAACACTCGCGTATGGTATTCAACATTACCAACATAGACAATAACCGATCTGCCAATATGTTACCGTGAAGTACTTGCTGTACTTGACGCTGTGTCGTCATCAACGGCGCCGCCTCATAAAGTAGTGCACATATATACCACCAGACGGTATAACCGTCCACCTTCGTTTTAAACGGGTCTTAGTGAATATACAATTGTAGATATTTTCGGAGGATATTGGAGTTTCAAACCTCAAGGTGAATTATTCAAATACGCAACACTTGATCATGTCAAGGACGAGATAGCTAATCTTTTGCGTCTCGCACATGTGGACCAAAATGAAGTTGTTGTTTTTCAGGAATCAACAAGGACGATTAAAGACGAGTAATATCCCGTTGACAGATATTATTCTGCGAGTTCCAGATGCGACCGAAAATAACTTAGCGGTATCTACTAAGAACGGTAAAATTAAAAACTCAGAGGAATCAGTCTTAACACTCATGGGAGAGATTACTGGACGCATCAGAAGAATAGGAGATATTATGTATGGTGATCTCAACATGAGCAGAAATACAATTATCAATGTGAGAGAAGAAAAATCAGACGATGATGTGTGAACAAAACGATACGTAGACAGCAACAACAACACGATCAGAACTGAGATCAATGATCCTTTACTATCCGCCGGTAATACAATGACAGGTTCTCTGAACATGTCTAATAATAAAATTACTGGTCTTAGAGAACCAGAATCAAACGATGACGCAGCAATAAAAAACATATGTCGACGATAGCAACATTCCAACGATGGCATCTCTGATGACAATCAATGATGGATTAGCCACATTTAGATCTGATTATATTACTCACGTACAAGCGTTTATAAATTTTCGCAGAAACACAAATAAAACCATTAATGAATTGTTTGGAAGTCTAGCAGTTATCGACATTAAACTCTATGTCGTTAAAAAGATTACAGAAAGTGTAGTTTTATACAGTAGCCTCTGGATCAGCATTATGGGACACAATAAATACTAAATACATCAGACATCGCGTTGAGGTTACCTGTATATACAGGCTCTCAGTACTAGGCACTACAACATTTACAATTTTCACCTCAAATTCACGGCGTTCTTCAGAACTGACCAACTCTGGATCCTTGTTAGTAGTACTGGATCAAAACGACGAGAAAATGTTTATAGTGGAACCCGAAGAAAGGAGCCCAGCTTGATTTACTATTGGTGTCTTGAATTAGTCGCTAAACTACCACCTACCTAAAGTATGTAATGAACCAGTCGATTGACTTTGTTGCAGGGCAACATTACAGATACGAACAAGTGCGTTTGTTGCAGACCCAACTAAAAATATCATTGACGAGTACACAGTAAAACTAAAATAATAACGCAGACGTATCGTTGTTACTGATATAATTGTATATTCTGCATTCGCAGTTGTCGCTGGAACAGCAACTATAATCGGATCATTATCAGTGTCATACATAATAGCACCAGCAATGCTGTCAGCATTGGAAATTGGTGTTGCAATTGTAGCTGGTGTTGCTGGTATTCTTAATATCATCGCAAAAAAGGTATCTACGTGTGCGGCTAATAAAATACACGAATATACAACGTTGCTATCAGCGACAACTCACGCACACGCCAAATTATCATCGCTGATATCATCAGGGCTCAATGATGGAATAATATCAGATCAGGAATTCACAGAAATGGTTAAGGTTTACCACGACACCTTCGGTTTGGCAACTGGAAACCAAAACCCAACACCGATGGTGTCGTTGGCAGAGTCACCTTAATTTAAATCAGGAAGTAAATAATAATAATGTCATCAAACGATCAAAGATCGTTACAGTTTCTACAACAAATCGTCGCTAATACAACACCACCAACAACCACGATGATATCAGCGAGCTCAACCAATCCTGAATTCGACGTTATCTTTCCAACGGCAATTCCAGCCAAAGAAATAGCATTAGCACAATTGCGAGTATAGTACAGCTGGCCAAATATTAGATCAAAGTCATGGTGGGGGGGGGGGTCCCGCAAACAACTCATTGGTGTTTTCTTATAAAATAAATCCGATGGAACTCCAGATTGGAGCCAACATTATCAGCTGCGATAGAAATGTCAACACCCGACTACGCCGTAGATATATAGCAATCATCGATCAGAAATGTGTTAGGATGGCAAGAGGTAGCACCTCCAACGTCAGCGATGCTACAACAGCAGCCTCAACGCCATGATTTTATTACAGACAATAAAGTGTACTGGGAAAAACTCCAGATTACGAAATATGGACATCAATACCAAAATTCAAATTAGGATTTGAAATCATCAGACCTTAGGAGGAGGAAAGAAGATCTGGTACCCTGGTATGGAATCATGGAAGATATTCGTTTTCAAAATCAGATTTTGAAAATCATTCAAAATCATTAACACTGAGCACAAACAAATGAGTGACAAACTACGCCAGTCATTCACCCATTATATTAACGAGTACCACCCACCCCTCGTTAACGATTATCTGAGGGGCGAAATCATCAAGCAAATAGTGCACCTGAACAAATTAACATCAGATTTCGAGAATTATTATCAGAAAATTATACAAGCGGTGACTGAAAGCGGCGACGCTAATAAAATCGGTGGTGTATCAACTAAAAACAATCCTGGGCAGCCATTTGTTGTCAGAGGTAGATCTGCCAACATTTAAGCTATCGGAATTTAACGCAGACACGCTGAAGAAAACAGTTGACGATATTATGGATGAAAATTATCCCAAAATTATTGCCGCATGGAGAAAAATATCCCCTCCGGCGATTATTCTCAAACATAACAATGATCCAGAAGGTGGAGGTCGTCATATATCACCAGGTGCTGTCGCGATCACATCAACGATCGCAGTTAATTTGGTGTGTGATGCTATTGATGGAAGTTAGCAAGTAGATCTTGAAAGATCCAGACAAGCACAACAAGGATATATCTTATATTAATTTACTCCTGAAGTACCTCCTGGGTTTTTAATTGTGTCAGTACCTGTTAATCCGGTTTATCTACGATGTCATAATCCGCTATTGTCACGGATACATTTACACTTACTGACTAGGCCGGATACTTACTTGATTTGCGACATGAAGTTTTGACAATAGGTTTGTATATGCGTTCGTATCTACTTTTTGTTGGAATAAAAGAAAAAATAAATCTGAATCTGTGTCAGAATAAAAATAAAAATATTTTTGAATCCGAATCAGAATAAATATTATAATCTGAATAAAAAATAAAAATATTTCTGAATCAAAATAAATCTGAATCAGAATAAAATATTATAATAAAAATTTTATTTTTGTTGATCATCGGCCAGATTCTGTAATTTCTATGGGTAAAACGGTACTCAAAAATCATAATTACCGTCTAGGTTTCATAATTTGATGGGGCAAATGGTACTCAAAATATAATTTTTACTGACCATCAGTCGAAAGTTTGATAATGAATGTTATTTTACTGACCATCAGTCAAAAGTTTTTTCTTTTACTGACCGACAACAACAAATAGATATTATAATCTGAATAAAAAATAAAAAAATTTCTGAATCAAAATAAAAAATAAAAATAAAATATTTTTGAATCAGAATAAATATTATGATCTGAATAAATCTGAATCAGAATAAAACCTTAAAATAAAAATATTTCTGATTCTGAATAAATATTATAATCTGAATCTGAATCAGAATAAATACAACTTTTAATTTCATAATCCCTCTTGACTTTCGTCAGTGACTTTGTCACTGAGTTTACAATGGATCGTTTCACGATAAGACATAAATTATTTCAGCTGTCGTACACGTGAACTCATAATCTTTTTTGTTTCGTATTCGGTGATAACTCAAATCTAATTTTCTCAATCGCGTTTGCGAGTGAAACAAATTTTCGAATATCCTCATCATCGACATAAAGTAGAATTGTTTTACGGTTTGTCGAAGTAATTTAATGAATCTATAGTCAGTTGCTAGTGTATATCTCCCATCATATTTCCGTTCCCGTAGCGCTTCAAAATCATTTGGGTTTTTTTTAGGATTTAATTGTTCAGATAATTATATATCCTCATCATTTAATTTTTTAATCTCAGAAATAATTGCATTAATGTTTTCGGAATTCATTATATAATAAATATTTGTCTGAAATAGAAATATTTCTGAAGCAGAATAATCCGCTCCGTCATAATAACTATACTTGATGGAGTTATCTCCCTTCATCTTGCAAACAAAATTGAAAATTGAACTGAAGTCTATTCAGAAGCAGCGTTGGAAGATTTATAAGTATTATAATGAAAATTTTATTTTTGTTGTTTTCGGACTGATTTTCTCATTTTGATGGGGTAAATGGTACTCAAAATCGTGATTATCGTAAAGATTTCTTAATTTGATGGAGTAAAATGGTATTCAAAACTATATATTTTGGGTGATAAAATTACCCTGAAAACAACAAAAATATTATTTTTACTGACCGCCAACAACAACAAATATTATTATAATAAAAATTTAATTTTGCTGATTATCCTTCAGATTTCAAAATTTCATCGGGTAAATGGTACTCAAATTCGTGATTATCGTCCAGATTTCATAATTTGATGGGGTAAATGGTACTCAAAATTATATTTTTGGTGATAAAATTACCCTGAAAACAACAAAAATATTAGTTTTACTGACCAACAACAGCAACAAATATTATTATAATAGAAATTTTATTATTGCTGATTATAGTTCAGATCTCACACTTTGATTGGGTAAACGGTACTCAAAATCGTGATTATCGTCCAGATTTCACACTTTGATGGGGTAAATGGTACTCAAAATTATATTTATGGTGATAAAATTACCCTGCAAACAACAAAAATACAAATAAATCTGAATCAGAATAAAGAAAAACAAAAAATAAACAATAGCAATGATGAGCGGTTACCATTCCACGGGGTCCCTTCATTTGCCAGTATTTGCCTTTCCATTGGGTCCTTCTATGAGGCCTTTCTTATGGGCACCCTTCATGAGGCTTTTTTCTTTTCGGCTGACATTCTTTCTGAATGTCCTTGCGTGGGCTACCCTTCAATGAGGTTGAGAGCCTACATCACGCTACTGTTTATTTTTGGAGGCTACAGTTTTCAAATTTGTGCATAGACATACCTCCGCCGAATCCCTAAATGTGCGAAACGAAAATTTAGAGATTCAGATGGCTGTATAGGCTTTTCAATTTCACGCACACACACCCCATATCAAACCCCAGGGAGAGTGCAAAGCGGCACTCACCACGTTGTTCGACCTGGTGAGGAGGTGTACATGAAATTCCCTTGGAGCTGGAGCCCCCACGTATTAATGAAAAATTGCGAAATTTTTGCCACCGTCCACAAATTTTTCAGTCACGGGATTGGAACAGCAGACTTCGAGTATGAGACTCCGCCACACTAGAACTGGACCACCGGATCATCTTACAGATACATCTTTCAGAAACGGGCAACCTACATGCGATCCGTATACTGAATAAATCACAATTGTTGTAAACTGCTCAGTGTGGATTTATTTCAATTTCCAAACCACTGTATAAAATATCTGCATTTAATAATCGCACATACATTCATGCCGGATGTCATTGGGAGTTAAAGTACATGCAGGTCTATTGCATATACAACTATCCTACCTGGAAGATCTAAAAATTACTTACCTGTATTGCACGCAGTGGAAGCATGCTTCTTGTTTTTCTGAATTTATCTGGGACGAAGTCAAAAGGTGTAAATATCCTTCAACGAATCTGCACTGTTACAAATTACGCTGCTCCACTGACAGCTAATCTGACACACAGACAGTTAAGCTGATTAATATAACAGTTACGATGCCACAAACAAAAAATAATTGCGGCAGTCATATAATATTACGCAGTAACAAGCAGGACAACTGCTTAATTACTCTACCAGAGAGAGCTTTGCTTGACGGAGTTATTCCCTTGATCCGGAGTGTTTTCGCATACAACTACAACAAAATTCAAAATGAGTTAAATAAATTCAGGATTGTCAGTGTCTGCATCTAACACAATCGGGAGAAACTGAAATATTATTTTTGTTTATGCTTCCTTGAAAATGCCGACTTGGTTATATTATTTGCGACACACTGTACTGAAGGTGTGACAATATCAAAATATTTTCCAGCTGCTTTCATTGATTGAAATATTTTTTCTTCGCCAGTCTCATCGTTCACAGACTTAATAACTAATTTTTTTGAGTTTACCAGTACCACCAAATTTGCAATTTTGACTTTATGTACTAGTTCGTAAATTACCCAAAGAATTATAAAGTTTCCTGCCGTTGATGTGGTCAGTCAGTCACAAAACCATCTTTCATCAATCCATGAAAACACTCTTACACAAATTTATGTGAGTAATATCTTTCCATTCCAACGGTAAATCGGAGATAACCGGCATTATCAACAGAACCAACTGGTGTTTTAGTCGACAGTTCCTAATGATACCATCTCGAGATGCCTCAGAATTTTCAATGATGGGGTGCTTCACAAATTCATTTTGCTCCATTTATATAATAATGTTATTTGTCAAAGCTTTTATTTTATTATTGTAGTGAAAGTCTGGCGAGATAGTCTTCGGCGATTTTATGCCAGTAATGTTGTTACCGGCGTTATTTTTTTTATCATAATATCGTTTCAACTCTTTGTATTTTTTACCGCCGCATTTTACACAGAGCTGCCTTTCTCCTCTAACCTTTCACCACATTTCAAACACGGTTTTGGTCCTAGACTGCCTCGACGAATACTTTGCATGTGATGTCCACAGAATTAATTTACGCACGCCCTGTTGCAAGGAACTGAAGAACTAATCATAATCCACTTGCATTTATTCTTTGCTTGAATCATAATTTTAATTACCACAATGGAGGAATTTGCGAGATTATCTGCGATTAAACCCTCTAAAGCCAGATTTGATCTCGACAGAATAACGTCTAAACAACCGAGGCGATCTCTGGTTGATTTAACGAATAAGACTCTAATCAATCGTATCGGTGAAGCCAAGAGTGAATTTCTCGACGATGGTGCAGATCATGTGTGGTCAACATTTAGAATTATACGCGACACCGAAAGTGTTGTCGATGCTACAATGAATGACAAGCAAGCAGCGACAATTATTAATTATCTCGACATTGCACGAAAATATATTTTTAGAATAAAATTTATCGTGACGACAGATGACACATGGATTATGAGCAACAAACGTGACCCTGTTCGAATACACTACACTGGAAATATTGTCACGTTAAATAAAATTCAAAACCAGGAATACTGACTGAAATTGATAGACCCTATTATGAACTAGCATATCCTGTGACGGCAGTTGTTTATGCGATATACCCGCTGCATGATAAACCTAACGTCGATGACCTCCTACCGATGAAAATTTCTCGCTTAAGTTGTGTTGCTGAGCGAGTTACAAAACATTTCACAAACGCGAAACGAGGAAACGGTTTAACGGAACTAAGACGTGAAACAATAAACGAGTGGGCAGAAACAGTTAAAGATACCAGAGCGTCTATCAAAGATGTTGCTGAACTGGAAAAAAATTAAGATTTCCAATAAGAGTGAAGACATTAACAGGAGATATTTTATACGAATCGAAATATATAAAAAAATTCAGCTTCGATAGAGATTATTGATCATAACTCACACGCGTGGACTTCGGACATAACAATATTTCCACAAAATCGAACTGTTAAATTCTATAATGGTGATATGTTTGATTTTATCAGAAATATCATTAAGAGTGACCCTGTATCTGTGTGGTTGTTTCAAAGTTCAGAATCTGTGAACTATGATCCGTTTGTACTGCCTAACGAAGATATATATCGTACAGAATCTCTCCACGACGAAATGAAAAATCTTGAGTTGAAATACACAAACGATACTGATGTTATCGAACGATTACTCGGTAATTGTTTTACGGTTCCGTCAGTTGCTGTCCACGCTGCTCAGAGGAAAAATTCATGGAAAACAACACGATTGGAATTTCTTGAAGATGTCCAACGCAGTTGTATTGAATACGGACACGGCGGATTGTGGAATACTAAATACGATTATAAAGATGTTATTTCGGTTGATATGGTTGCATGTTATCCTGGAAGTTTTCTTGGATACTGAGAATGTTCTGAGTACTTTAAGCGATTTGGAC
Source organism: Megalonaias nervosa (assembly GCA_016617855.1). Taxonomy (NCBI): domain Eukaryota; kingdom Metazoa; phylum Mollusca; class Bivalvia; order Unionida; family Unionidae; genus Megalonaias; species Megalonaias nervosa. The sequence goes on along the minus strand of JAECUM010030635.1, from coordinate 7,467 downwards.
ATCCAACGCACGAGATGACCAGAGTTACGATAAATGCACTCTTACCAGATTTTGATTTAACTGGATTTGCATGCATTGATTCATTCGAATTTGCACCAAAAAACCTTCATCCGCTTCTCGCTGTTTGGTTTGGAAAACATTTTCTCGATCGCGGTTGGTCTCCAGTAGTTTTATTACGATATATGCTTGATGTAAAAATATTGATATCATTGATTGTTAGTGGAGCAATTATATCATATCGTCCGAAGAAACAAATTTAGTTAACACAACAAAATAATAGTCCCTGATTAAAATCCGGACGATACAGATGTCGAAAATAAACTTGCAAAAGATCTTGGTAGAAAAATAATTGGTAAATTTACGCAAGGAGGATCATATGATTATAAACGACATTGTACAAGATTAATTATAGACGAAGCTGAACTCGATTTTGTAATTGCTGACACAAAGGAGAGAAGCACATTTATAAGTCGAAGCAATGTTAACTTATCGGACGGAACCAAATTAGGTACAATTGCGAGCCACACTGATGGTGACTCACCACAGTTTACTCATTAAAGATCTTTAATGCTCGCGTACGTTTCGATAAATTTATTATAGATGATAAACAGTTTTCCTGATACCGCAGTTAGAGTCGCCACAGATTCATTTTATATCAGTAAACAATACGCAGGATTGCTAAAACAATTACATATCGGCGCTGATGCATCACGGGGCGAATGGAGAAAAAAACAAGAAAAGATAGTTATTCTGAATCTGCCGATGTTGAATCTAAGGAAATATATTATAAAAATAAATATATGTCAAACCTTTCATCTGCTCCATCTGTGTATAATCATGTGACCAGACATAAAACAGTTTATCTCAATGGATCCGGATGTTCTGTTAAAACAACATGTGCGATTGATTTATTTCGGAATTTTGATATGCTTGTTTTGACACCCACACATAGACTCGCCAGAGAAATGAAAGAACGAGGAGTTAAATCTCACACTTACCACAGCTTCTCCCTAAGAAAGGGAGATGCATGCACTCCTGAGCGAATGGGTCAGAAATATATTCCTAAGATTATTATCTGGGATGAAATATCTACAATGTGTGTGGAGGTATTAAAAATATTTCTTGATTGGTTCTTGACGAAAAATACTGCTGTTATCATCTGTGGTGGTCGTGGTCAACCACCACCTTTTGTTGGATCATCTCCGCATGAATGGCCTAAAAAAGTTCGTAGATTATTATGAGGAGATAACTGATTATCATAGAGCTATTGATAAACCGCCGCAAGAATTTAAAAGATTGATCAGACTGCAACCAGATAAGATTCAATGTGAGATATTGCGTGAAGTAATTCCAGAGATTACGATGAATGATTTTTGGAATTTATGGAGGCCTGTTGATTTTGATAGTTGCAAGTCGGAAGATAGTTCATGATACACTTTAACAGCAATTATTTCTGTTACATAAAGAAAACTTTTCAGATCTACCTGTGCCATTGTGTTATCGCTCAGCAGACACGCACAAACAAAATATTGAAGTTGAAATTCCTGAAACCTTGACAGAGTCAACAGAGCAACAAAAACTCGTTCTTAATGATATTGTTGTTGTTCCTGTGAGTGCTGATGAGAGCGCGTTAACGATGAACAAAACTCCGTGGACTCTAGGATATGCTATAACGATCCATTCGTCACAAAGATTAACTATTTCTGATACAAATATCTGGATTGTCGATGATCGGATCGAATGGTCAAATTTAGTTTATCTAGCGGTATCGACAGTCAGAAAAATGTCTCAGCTACGAAGGGTTATCATAGACTGCGCAAATGACTGAAGAAACCACTGCTAGCAATTGTGATGGCATAGTAAGAAAACATTAGCTGGTTATCAGCGATCTGACAAAAAAAAAATATAAGCGTGACTTTGATCCTGATATTCAATTTATCATGACGCTGAAACAACGACAGAATAATCATTGTGCGAGTTGTAACACAGTAATGTTGTGGCAGTATTCAAATAATAATCCAAAGCATTCACCGTGGATAGAATTAATAGTAATCAAGGTCACACACGCGAAAAGGTGATGTTGACCTGTCTTGAGTGTAATCGACTTCGAGGAGCTAGTGTTCTGCTTTCACAAAAGTAAAGGTGGTGGTAATTGTGTATCCTCAGGAATTACTTGTAACTAACTGTTCACGTAAAAATTCACGCTGAGGAGCAGTTGAATCTAGTCTGTAGATTGCTGGTCTACCCGTGGGTCTTACCACACTGGAAATGTTATGTGTGCTCACACTCCAGACTGGATCAGTCGCTCTTTTTTTTACCCCCTTCAAGTTCAGCAGGTTCATATAAATATCTTACAGTCACTTTACGCGCTGATCGGTTTCGTAGATGTTGCACGAGTAATCTCGTTATTTAACGCAGCTATCACACTTGGTAGTCTTGCAACCCATTCACGAGATCTTTTGTCTTTCTGAACTTTATTTAGGGATATTTCCTGCGCATACTGATATCCTAACAATCGCTCAGAAAGTGTTCGATTAAATCGTTCAACGATTGCCTGATCGCGAGGAATTGCGGTGTGTCCTCGTCTGATTTTGACGTTATGTTTTTTCATCAGAGATGATACTGCACCAAGAAATTCTTTGCCAGGATCAACCTGCAGCAACTGTGGCTATCGTAGACCACCTTGTGGTCCGGATCCTCGTTGATAAATTCGTTCAAAAGCAGATGCAACTTCAGTTGCTGTTTTTTGTTGATAGTGGTTCTGCTTCTTTATATCTACTTGCAACATCAACGACAGCTAACGCGTATTTGTATGTGCGCGATTGACGTTTACCGGTTTTAATAGTATCATGCGGTAAAAACAAAATATCTGCTTGATGAACGTGGGACACCAGCTGCATCAGCAAGTTTACTAACCGCTGCTCTACCCCTCCAATATCTTCTTTGACTATAATAAATTGATTCCATTATAATAGTTATCTATGATTAATTACCAGTCCCAAGCTCTAGTTTACCTTTCATCGCGGATCTTACCAAACAATTATCTAGTGATTCTCTGAGAGATTTAATTTTTACAGACTTTAACGTGTGTATCAACTTCACGTCTGCAATATGTCCTGTTGCAAAGCTGGATTTTTATACTCGACATCATGAATGTGGCACGCTTGATCAATCGCATTTATTGGATACTCTCCAGGTCTTGGTTGGTCTCGTTCGTCAAGTCGGATATCAAGTCGGGTCCCAGGACCACAATAAGTATATCAAGGAAGATGTTTTTCTCATGGGTATTTAGCCCATGGAGTCCCTAGTAATTTTCCCACTGAAGCAGCGATATCACCACCTGTCTTCGTACGAGACGAAATAAATCTGTATTTGCTTGTACCACATTTCACGCACTTGCCTGCAACGGCACGCTTTTTATTTTTTGTTATTATTGTTGTTAATCCACTGGTAGGGGTAAGTGCTCTGCATCGAACACAATATAAATCCATATTATTTATTGTATTTGTACAACATGGATGTCATTGATATTTCAGCGACACGAAAGCAAGAGCTAATCAAGCATCATCCAGCGCTACCAAATCCTATCAGAGCAATTATAATAGGTCCATCTGGGTCTGGTAAGCCGCAGTTGTTGCTTAATCTGATAATGAGATGGCTCAAGTGGGATAAGTTATATTTAGTGGCACCATCTGCAGATGATCATCGATGCTGCAATGTGCTTAAAGATTTTAATGAAGTGGCGAAGTCATCGGATGAAGACGATAATGATATCATTGATTTTACAACCGATATTGATCTGGAGGTCTGTAGATGACTTCGATGGATATATTAGCAATCTCGTAGTATACGACGATGTGATGCTGGACAAACAATCAAATCCAACTCGGATATTTTCCGGAGGCAGACACAAAAATACCGATGTTATATATGTTACTCAGCGATATACACAAATACCTAAAGTGATCAGAGACAATTGTAATGTTTTAGTTGTATTTAACAGAGTTGATACACACACTCTGCGAAATATCCATCAGACTTGGTGTTCAGGGCATATGGATATGATTAAATTCAAAAACTTTTTCTCAAAAGTGCAAGCCACCCCACACGGATTTATCACGATAAATTTACATGATCCTCGGTCGCTATATGGTATAGGTCTCAATAAAAGTTTTGGTTGAAAGACACAGCAGCAGAGAGGGCAACGACAAAAATTGAGTGTCCGACTGGTAAACAAACACGCCACAAAAAATGAAAACACAAACGTCAAAAATAAAGTAACAAAATGAGCTAACCCAGTTAGAGAAGTCTCGGTCGGTTAGAGGCCTCGGTCTGACGTTATTGACCTTGTATTTTCATTTTTGTAGGAAGCTTTATTTTTCAAACATAACCCTCCTAAAAAAAAGTCATAGGATTCGCCCTCCCTGCTGCTAGTCCAGGAAGTGAAAATAACCAGGTGGAGCTAGCAGTTGTTTGAAAGGTGCACATCTGAGTAAGGCCAAGCTATATACTCAATAACCCATATTACAACCGTCAATCATACACCAATCTGAAGGGAATTAAAGGTTCTTTGAACAATACCTAAGATATGCAAGGTCTTTTTTAAATAGCCTGTATAACCAGTGAGGATACCAGGTGAAATTCTTTTTCTTTAAAATTCTAACCCTATGCAAATTAGGAAACTGTAGAGCGCCACCTTAATAAAAATATGAAAATGTATATAATTATTTTTCTTATTTTCATATCATTGTATATAATGTTTTGAACAAACTGGCACATTAACATTGATTTTATCCATGAAAATAAGGTAATTATATTTGGTTTGCTCTTGCTTACGTAATATGCTTTGAGGCGGTATTCTGTGAGTAGTGACCTTAATTATGGGGATATTAGAAGTCTTAGAGTATAGGAATGAAGTCAACTTAAATTTAAAACTGTTTTAGTATCAGTGTGCTTAGATAATGTACAATTTCCATAAGTAAAATGACTGCTTCCTTGTGCTAACAAAATCAGCCTGAATTAGTCTAATGTACACTATCTTTAGCACCTATTAAAATATAAAAAAAAATGAATTTTGCCCAACTAGACAGTACCAGCTTCTGAAAGTGCAATGGATGAATTACCAAATATATAAAATGTAAAAACAAAGTTATCGGCTCCTTTTTTTACAATTAACCTCTGAAGTCCAGGAGCAGCAGAGAGGGTGAACCCTACAACTTTGTAGAGACCTTATTTTTGAAAATTAAGGGTTCCCTGAAAAAAAAGAAGTTTTTGTCTTAATAATGAAAACTTCTTTAATTGACCAGATTTTTTTCACAATCTGGTCACGTACGTATGTCATTCACCCTCTCTGCTGCTATAAATTAAACAGCCATATAGATATTATCAATAATGAGTATTGGAGAACCACACTCAGCTAAATTAGCTCGAGAGCGACTAGAGGCAATTAAAAAATATCTACCCGTTCGTGATTCTGTTAAGCAACAACTACAATCACGTCAGGAATCTCTAGTGGAATTTACAGAAGGTACAGAAAAATTATTTAAACCGATTGTCGAACCAACGAAGAAAATTGTTACAGCAACTGAGGCAACACAACGAGCTCTTGCAACATTGCCTGCTGCTATTGCTGGTCGTATTCAAGCAGCTCAACCACCACCACAACCACCACCACAACCACAACCAGTGCCTAAAAGACCAAGAACTAATATAATAGATAAATTTACGCCTGAAGGTATTGCTGCTATCAGGGACCCAACCCAAATATTTGATATTGCCGCGTTTGGATATTATAAAAGAAAAAATTATGTAAAACAAGAACACGTTAAATCATTAAGCTCTGCCAATTGGATCAGAGATGTATATCGCGTCGCTACTAGTACTCCAGAAATCAGATCTAATGAAGATATTGAAAAATTTAATGAATTTGATAATGTCGTACATAGATATATAAAAGAGACTAAACAAGGCAAACGATTATCACAACCACCACAATTTGAATTACCACCACCACAGTTTGAATTACCACCACCACAATTTGAATTACCATCACTACAACAATGAGAGCTACAATGACAACGAGAACAACCGTCACCGCAACAAGAAAAACAAAAGCTACAACGACAAAAAACAATAGAACAACAACAACAAAAAGAACTAAAACTATTTGAGCAATCACAAAGTGATTATCCACAACAATCTGAACCATCATCACCACATCTCAAATTTCCATCACCAGAGCAACCAATACCACAACTACTACAACAACAACAAGAGATACAACGACAACAAGAACAACGAAAACAAGAACGACAACAACAACGAAAACAACAACGACGAAAAGCACCAAAATCATTTGAGCAATCACTTCGTGATTATCCAGAATCACCAAAAACACCACCGAAACCAAGTAAAAAGAAACCACCGAAACCAAGTGAAGAAGAAGAATTTCAAGACGCTCCCGGAGCAACTGGAAGTGGTTTAGGAAGTGGTCTTATTACTTGCCCCAATAACGTCCTTGCTGATGTCGATCGATTAGAAATCCTCATCGGAGGAAAACGAGCTGGTAATAATTCCCCAGAAATCATTAATGAAGCAGCTGATATTTGCAAACGATTATTTAGTGGCGGCATCATGGATATTAATGTATATCGATCTCTTATTAATGAAATCGCCGATGATTATTATAGTGATTAAGTATGTAATTAGTGATAAAATCACTTAATAATAAAATGATCATACACAATACTCGTGGACCTACCATGGTCAGGGTAATAAACTCTCGATTACCTGTATACAAAACGACCTACGGAGATGGACTAGGTGATGTTATTCAGGGCCTGTTTAGAAGGATAGCCCCAAAAGCAATACCGATTGCAAAGCAACTAGGAATGAAAGCTATTGATGTTGTTCGTGAAAAGGGTATAGGCGCTGTTGGTAATCTCGCTAGCAAAGCGTTTTCAGCAATTAAAGATAGACTATCACGATTAATACGCAGACCGGCCCGACCTGTGAAATTACCTAGCACTGAAGTGATGCCCGCAAGTGTAAGTAAAATAATAAATCAAGCAGCTAATCAAAAACTAGCGGAGTTAGCTGATATCCCGATGTCGGAAAAGGAAAAAAATATAACCGCTAGTCTGATAGTAGGAAGTGGTCTTCGAGTTAGACGAAGACGATAATAATAAGGATGTTTAAGCGCGTATCTGACCCCGCGTTTGACATGGATGCACCAGTTCTCAAAGATGAGTCTGTGCGCGATTATCAGCATTATTCTTACGACGCACGAATTCCAGATCAGCGTGGACGAATCGAATTACAGGTTCAGGATACAAGTAGATATTTCTTACCCGCTGAGGCATTTATTGAAGTCGAAGGTGAAATTTTAGATAACACTGTTCCTGCAGCACCAGCAGCATACGCCGCTAATGTTATTGTTGGTTTTGTTAATAATGGCATCATGGCGTT
>JAECUM010030634.1:0-40897 GCA_016617855.1 Megalonaias nervosa | reverse complement strand
TATTATCCTGAAAATTATCCTTATTACGCTTTCTCTGATAGACATGAATAGACGACAAACGCAGAAGTTGAAAATTTTTGGATTAAAATCAAATGTCCCATTGCAGTTGCTATTTGGCAATTTCATTTGCGAGGTCGATTAAACTCTAGTGTTGGTCGGATTTATAATTGGCAATTGGAAGGATCAAACAATGATATCGACTGGACAATATTATATAACACAAATAACACGTATATTACAACAGGACAATATTTTACAATTCCAATAGAAAACTGTTAACAAGTACTTATATTTCCGGGTTAATGTTTTTGCTACTGAACATCCGTTTCCAGGACTAACAGCATTTCAAATATATACACTAGATGAACAAATTTAATCTAATGCTATAAAATAATGTCAGAACCACCAATTATAACTGTTGCGATGGAATTTTATGATAATATTTTTAATCCAGAAAAATATGTTAGGGATGTATCATTAGCGGTAAGTGCGATAAATACTATGAAACATTTTAGAATTCCAATGATAAATTCTCCATTGTTAGAAGAAGAAAAAATTTTTGCCCGTGTTATACATATGAGAAGACTGAAAACTGAAAGAAGCATTAGAAAAATTTGATATTATAAGCGGATACTGTCATTTTGATGATTGTCTGAGAGAACAAAACAAGTTGAAATCCTGTTTAAAAAAATATTGCTCGAGCTTGATTCTGGAAATATAAATTTGATAATGATATCAGGTTTATTAAAAACACGAGTAGCGCAGGTGGAAAAACAAATGAACGATACCTATGATCGTCTCGACAAACTATCAGAATCTAGGATAACAGGACGAAAAAGAAACAGGAAATTATATAGTAGTTTCTAAAAACGAAACATTTTTAAACATCTCGGCATGTACTACCACGACAAAGAAACCTTAATTAAAATCGTTACTATGACACCAGACATGGGGTTACTTATTAAAGCGTACTCAAACGCAATTTTGTCAATGATACGTAAAAAAGACCCAGAATTTGAGCCGATAATTGTTGATAAGTCTGTAAAAATAATCAAAGATTTTAACGATGAAATTAGTGATCTTAATGATATTGAGCGAGAAAAGTTTTTTGAAAAAGTCGATCAAACAAATTTGGAAGTAAAAATTCATTCTTATTACAACATAAGTGAAGAAGATGATATTCCATTTCCATTAATCCAGCGCTCTAAACAATTGTTATTACGAAATTATTACAATGAAGTCGAGAAAATACTCACAAAACCATATGAAAAATTATGTTAAAAGTAGCTTCTGCTATTGGTCTGATAACAATTGAATTAAAATCACTAAAAAAAATTAATGCTAGCAAATTTTGTTGTCGCATATGCAATTATCAGACAACATCTTGTTCTCAAAAATTTCACGTTAGATCAAATAAGCTCGGTATTAGGGTATATTGATAAAACAGAAAGCGATTACAATAGTTTAGTGAATGAAACAGATTTGTATGAAAGTGAAGTAGGAAATACTTTTGACTCATACGATTGGTTAAAGATAACAGATGCACGATATAAGGATACTTCGTCAGATGTTTATGACAAATACAGAATTTTTATAGCTGATCCTAATAATAATAAATTTCGTGAGTTTCTTGATTCAATTGCTGGTGCCAGAACTTTTGTTTTTGTATAAAATATTGTATAATGAAAAAACATATCATTGATTTCAATCAAATTTCAGAGGAAATTCCAAATCAAGATGTTGAAGCTCTAGTACAATATTACAAATTTTATCATAAAACCTCTGGTGTGTAAAAGAATGTTATAAATGCTACCGTAGAATACTTCGAGTAATATCATATTTGCCACTGTTAATGACTAGCTCTGGTATAATCTCAAGTGGAGCATTATTAAATCCGTTTTTGTTAATAATATCTGGTGTCGGTGTCTCTCTTTCAACACTTGTAAAAAAAATTGAACCTAAACTTGAAAAAAAAAAAAATTCTTGTAAAACAGCAAGTATAACTTACAAAAAATTACTCGATTAAATACGATCTTATTTGCGAGGTGTAAAATATGATATGGACGATTTGATACGTGAGTTTCGTATTATTGACAGTATGTTAACGGATATCCTACCAATGAGAGTCAAGCAGGTATGAAAAAGATTGGTTACATCAGTAGTAGATCATTATCAATAAATGTCATTGGATCATATGCCAAACCTCATCTCTCCAAAATTTAGGGAGGGGATGAGGGTTCTGGTCTAGAATCCTCCTTGGGTTTCAAAATTTCATCATTTTCTGAGATAAAAATTTGGAGGAGGGTGGTTTTTTGAGGGAGAGGGGGTCTCTGAGGTGATGAAAAATGTCAGAATATATTTATTTTAGAGGGGGGTGAGGGTTTCTGACCTAAAACCCTCTTTGGTTTTAAAACCTCAATTATTACTTATAAAAGTCATTATTTTGATCTAGAAAAGGCTGCTGAAGAAAATGTCAGCATAGAAAGGTTTTGGAGGGGGAAGGGGGTCTCTGGAATAAAAACCTCAATTACTCTTACTACTTAAAACAGGTAGGTAAACATACAGGATTGGTATATAACAGGTACGTAAACATGCAGGATTGGTCTCACAGGTACGTAAACATACAGGATTGGTGTCTCACAGGTACGTATACATACAGGATTCGGATCTAACAGGTACGTAAACATACAAGATTCGTATGTAACAGGTACATCAACATACAGGACTGGTATCTCACAGGTACGTAAACATTCAGCATTGGTATGTAACAGGTACGTAAACATACAGGGTTGGTATGCAACCGGAACGTAAACATACATGAAAATATCGAAAATCTCTTGGCAATTCGCATGAATTGTCGAATGATTTGTATATTTTACCAGTAAGTACACAAGACAATCTCTTTCTGTGACAAACTGAAATGTGCATTTATGTTTGTCATGTTAATTTTAAATGATGGATTTCAAAATATGACTATAATTTAAACAACAATTTTATTTACTTTCGAAAGCCACGTTTATGTCTGAAGGAGTTCATTGCACACCCTTTTATCCAAAGCTTTTTATAATGGCCTAAAAGGCTTTGCCAGTGTACAGTTCGTTTCTATAGAGGGAAGAATTTCAACCTTTGGCATTTTTTTAAAATTTTTTTTAAATAAAAAAACCAACCTATAATTAACTAATGGTTACTTATAAATAAAGACCAATAATGCTTACATTTGCAACTAAAGCTTTATGTCCGATTGCGCGTGGATACCTTCCGCTATGTAAGCGTATATGTCATGTTAATTTTAAATGATGGATTTCAAAATATGACTACAATTTAAAAAACAATTTGTATTTACTTTCGAAAGCCACGTTTATGTCTGAAGGAGTTCATTGCACACCCTTTTGGGGAGTATTGTATATATATATATATATATATATACATATATATATATATATATATATATATATATATATATATATATATATATATATATATATATAAGTGTAATGTCTTCAGCAGAACATGCAAAAATGACTTTTCGTCTCTGTTAAAGGAGTGATCAGCAGCTAGAAAGACAACACATATGATAAGTGGAAAATTCTTGTAATTTCAAGTGCCACCATTGTAAGACACATCTTTCGTATTCCTACTCGTACCGGCACCTCATTTTAAGACAAATCTTTGGAATCCCTACCCGTACCGGTACCTGATTTTAAGACACATCTTTGAAATCCTTACCTGTACCGGTACCTCATTGGAGTCGTGTTAGCATTGGAAGAGTTTCAGTCAAGGAGATTGTTCGGCGTTATTTCGTGTATTTCGATATGCAGGCATTCTTAACAGAAATTTGAATATCGCGATTATTGGACCCGTACAGCAATTCGTCTGTTCATACATCTGTCAGGTCGTGAAAAGGTTTCTAGCCGCTTCTCCTTTCAGGCGCTTCTGGCTTTGTTAAAACAATCTAGACTCAATTACGGGAAAAAGTATACGGCATGTGGTGGGTGGTGGGTTCCGGCCTCATTTTGGTGGAAACCTGAGAGAACATTGATGTTACCAGTTTTCATCTGTAATCAATATAGTCTGTCCTTACCTCCAGAAGGAAAGGCAAATCCACGAAATTTGGTGACAGCAGGAGGAAACGCTCGTAGGTTATCACGCGTCACCAAAACGTACTAAATACTAAACGTTCTAGCAAACGTATATCATCATTACACAAACGATCATCGTTTGCCATGCATATAAAAGACGGTATACACGTTTAGAGATTACTCCTTCCCCGCTCATATTCCACGATTTTAAATGTGTGCATTGAATTGAGTCAGAAGAGTGTTGCGGCGATCGTGATTTGTCACATAAATGTGCCTTGTTATTTTTAATTAAAAGTACGCTTGCCTGAGTGTAGGGTTGAGTTTTTTAATAATAATAATAATAATAATAATAATAATAATAATAATAATAATATTATTATTATTATTATTATTATTATTATTATTATTATTATTTCTAGCAAATGTGACCTATGTAAATGACCTGTTTGTTATTATCCGCATCAAGTACTTGCATCAATAGAAAAGCTTTAGTTTGCTGCAGCAATGGGTACTGTAACTGAAGAAAACCTCATTTACTGCAAATATACTGCAACAAGCAACTTGCTGTACTGCATTGGTTTCATTTAGTGCTTCGGTATTGCATTCATTCAGGTTCACGTTCAACACTTTCGATACAACGCGTTGCCGAAAACCAAATTTGACTGATAGGTGACGATATACTTTTAGGCTAGACACTGCGTCCGATTCTCCAATACAATGCTATTGCGCAGAAGTTGCTGGCGAAGAATATCCGTTTACCCTTCCGAATTATTCTTTGATGATGATGATGATGATGATGATGATGATGATGATGATGGGAAGAAGGAAAGGGATAAAGAAGTCAAACTACTACTACTGTCTTGTGCAAAACAATCAGTGTCGTTTGTACATAATAGTCTGAGACTTACTGTCCATTCCACTCTGCATCCGATCTTGATGAGAAAATTGGTGACGGATATTCCAAGATAAAATTATGCTGGTGTACATGTCCAGGATGGCAATCAGAAATCTTAATCACCAGGACACATATAGTTATTACTGTTTCAGAGGCGGTGATACAATTTCTTATCTTCATCTGGTTTCTTTTATGCTTGACAGAGTTCATTTCCGATATGGTGGATAAGTTCCTTCTGTAAAATGGACTTCTCATACAAGCAAACAGCCATACAGTTCTGTAGATATAGAACAAGGACTTTTTCTGATCCGAGAGTCCAACAAGAGCTTTAAAGTTGTGGCTATCTTTCCTGGCTTTTTAAGTCACAAATAGTTTCACTGATTGCATTCAGTCAGTTGCAACATTTCAGGGCGTTCTTGACAGCTGATGAGCCCTTAATTTACATATTTACATAAATTATTGCCCCATCTATTAATATTAATCCTGGAGGAGGTATATGGGCTATATTATATTAGCAATCAAACACTGAGAATTTGTAATATTGAATGAGCTAGACAAAAATGTTCGGCATTTTTATTTATGACTTCTCATTTCTTTTATAGTCACAATGACGACACCTTTGACCACGTCTTTTCACCGTCATTTGCATTTTAAAATCAAGGTGACTTATATTTGATATCAGTCCCTTCTTAAATCACGCAAGTGTATCTCAGAATTGTTTGATCATTAAATAATCATATATTATTCGTCAACATAATCGGAAAATAAATAATTAAAAATAATCTATCTTAATATGTTACGTTTCGGCTCGTATAAAGTAACAAAGAAAAGAGCGAAGACAATAAGCTTTGTAAGTTTTAACAAAAATAATTTATTTCCCTAGGAAACACGGTGAAAAGGTAAAAATATGAAATAAGACTTACGATTTGCGAAGAAGATGCAAAAATTTGTCTTAAAATTGTGAAAAACACATAAGTCCTGTAAATAAACAGTTCTAATTGAAGTAGTCTGAATTTCTATTCCGTTCATGATGACGTCAGACGAAGGTTTTACACAAGTGTCCAGAATTTTCACTGTGAATCACAATTTGTACTGTTCTGTTCCAATTTAGAATTAATTTCACTAAATGTCTTTGTCCAAAGCCAATTGTATAGTTCTCCAGGGAAAATAATTATTATTTAAAAGGTAAAGCAGCTATCATCAATAATAAAACACATGTCGTTCTACAGTCGTGTTCTACAGACGTACGAACGAACAACTCTCTCCAGCACAAAAGAATACCTTCTTCTCAAGGTATTAGAAACTCTATAAGATGTTAAAATGTGACTCCCTCTAAGGTGTTAAAATATGACTCTAGACTATTTCGCAGATACCTGAGTATTTAAGGCGAAGTAAAACGTCATTTCACGAAGAACACATGGCGATTTCGAAATCTCGCCATCGCAGTACAGAGTGTCAACAAGTATTATTAGAAATGACCGTGGTCACAATCAATCATTTACATAGCTTTTGCCGACTGTTTACTTGAATCGACAAACCGACATGCAAAAATCGTGCTCACGCGAGTCACATTTACGTTCTAAATAAACACGATGTTTCTATCAAAATGTCAGACCCTGCGAACATAATCATCATCACAATAAAAATTATAATAATGAAATAAAAATGAAATAGAAAGAATTCAAAATTTAACACACATGTAATTAAACTACATGGTCGTAACAAATATCTATTACACCATTTTCATCTGATTTGGAAAACATACTGAGTTCCAAGTGACAATGTCGAGTGGCTAGCTTTGCTTCAAAAGGCTTATTTTTCTGTCTAATGGACCAACTTTGTTACATGCTAGATGTTATTCTTTATGTGTGTAGCAAAGACTATTTTATTATAACCCATTTGTTGATGGATTCTCGGTATATTCACTTTGTTTTGCTACATTAACTTCCTTTTTGGTTTATCACTATCTATTGTGTCATAAAATCTGATTCGCATAAGCATTCCACTTAATACCAGCATCCCCTTACCTTAGAAAACTGTCCACCCTCGTCATAAAAAACTCTTAGCAGGAATTCACTTTTATTTACAGAATCCCGACTATATGACTAGAAATTTGTTTTAGCTTGGAGTCTATATTTTCAATTTGAAGATTACAAACTTATAAATAATTTTTTTTTTAACAAATTAATATACTGTTCCACTGTACAAATATTTTGTGGTGAAGAGTTATGTTTCTATTCAGAATAGGAACAAATCAGACTATCGGAGTTATCGGACTTGACTGTTGTATGCTGCTTACTTACAATGGCCAATGTTAGTCGTTTTCATTAAGGCAGAAATTTTGGATATATCTTTATTTCAAAAAGATAACTTATGTGCATATTTGGTTATAATTAAGACACATGTATAGATTTATCAGGAGCAAAGAATAACCTGACCATTTGAAACAGCTATTAAACATGATGGCATAATCTAGTACCTTATCAACTCAGTGCCTTCGAAATTACAAAGAAAGCGTTTTATATTCCTTGTGTATTGTATGTTCAATAACCATTATAGTCACACTAAAATCACCGTAGTGCAGCAGAACGTCGTAATTTTTATGGTGGTGGTGGTGCTATATAGTCACGTGTATAAAATCATACAATCTCAATTCAGAGCGCATCCTCCCCCATCCACGCCTTTGTGCACCTCCTCCCCCCGACATTACTTTCCATTGATCCGTTTCAAGGTTAGCAACATTATAATCTGACGTGCAAAGACTTTTACATAATCTATTGAATATCAACTTGTATTATTACAATTTTAAATGCCGCACATTTTGTTTGAATGCCACTTGTTTGTATCATTCCTTTTGAAGATGACGAACGTAAGAAATGTTTCAATGTTTTTTCACTTGATACCAGACATGTTGGATTTCGTTCAAGAGAGCAAAAGGTCAGTTGTTCATGTACACCATGATATAAAGTTCATCTGTCTGTCTAGCTGCATAGTAAGCCGGTAGTGTGTACGATGAGTTTATCAATACAACAGACGATTTAAACAGGTGTTAAACAAGTGTGTCACATAGAGAGATAATACTACATTCAATTACTAGTGCTTTTCTGTATTAATTATTGGTTATCGGTTTAGCATGCCCACTACAGTTTGAATTTTTTTTTTTTTATATTTATCTAATTTAGGAAACATGACATGTAGTTCATACATCTTAATTACAAACCAGCTCTGTAAATCTTATTTAGCAGTTTCTGTTGGCTGGTTTGCTTTTTTGCACCTATCTTAGACACTTGCTTGTTGATATTATATGCATCAGACTCCGCCATATCAATCCATATATACTATGTCTACAAAATCTATTGCAAGTGAGGTGCTCCATCTAAACGTGGTCTTCCTTCTCCAATTGCTATTAAAAAAACCGAATAAATATATTCAACTCTTCCAGTGGATATTTTAGTTGCCTTAATGATTTTGTCCATTGTGACGTTGGATACATAAGGCTGCCTTAATGTTTTTATCCGTTCTGTCGTTGGATACATTTAGTTGACTTAATGCTTTTGCCCGCTTGGAAGTTGAATACATTTTGCTGCTGTCTTGAGTATCCTCCGTGCTGTAGCCAGTTTAGTCGATCACACTGAAATTATGGGAGGAGAAAAAAACAGGTTGTGGCGTATTACAAGGTACAGCCGATTATGGATACCGTTGAGAGTAAACATTTTTATATCATGTCCCTGGATTATCCTACACCTGAGAAAATTGGGACACGTGTATAATTTTGTGTTTGAATGAAATGGTGCAAAGTTTACAAAGCTGTATCTTTAGAACTGTGTATAGTAATATGGACTTTTAGGACGCATTATGAATAACGGTATGTAGTAACATGGACTTTAGGATGTATTATGAATGACAGTATGTAGTAACATGGACTTTTAGGATGTATTATGAATAACGGTATGTAGTAACATGGACTTTTAGGATGTATTATGAATAACGGTATGTAGTAACATGGACTTTTAGGATGTATTATGAATAATTATGTAGTTACATGGACTTTTAGGATGTATTATGAATAACTATGTAGTTACGTGGATGTTTAGGACAGTATTCATAACTATGTAGTAATTGTGGATTTTTAGGACATGATACGATATTTAGGGCACAGTATGCATAACTGTGTAGTAATTGTGGATTTTTAGGACATGGTACGATATTTAGGACATAGTATTCATAACTGTGTAGTAATTGTGGATTTTTAGGACATGGTACGATATTTAGGGCACAGTATGCATAACTGTGTAGTAATTGTGGATTTTTAGGGCATAGTATGCATAACTGTATATGCTTGTTTGACTGTTTAGGACATAATTATGCATGATTATATAATTATGTGACTGTTTATGACATAGCATGACTAATTATGTTATCGTATGGCTTTTTACGACATACTATTAATAATTGGAACAAACAGATTGCTATAATTCATAGACAAATCTGGATCGGAAAGTGACAATGATTAATGTGTACATAACTTATGACTTGGAAAGAAACTCGATGTTTGCATGAATACGTTATAAATATATGCCTCAGGCAGACATTTTGCTAAAAATAATGAGGATAGCATTAACATATATAATCAAATTGCGTTTATTGTTGCTCATTTATATGTTTGAATTAGAAATATGTAAATTTTGTCTTTAAACTATGTGACGTGTTCTCAGTTTGAGGAATATTTCAAGGCATTTATCCAGGATCCAATGGATAAGAACAGGGTGGTCCAACATCTTCAGCACTGCGGGCCACATGGACCAAAACTGTAATGCCCTAGGGACACACACACACACACACACACACACACACACACACACACACACAAGTTTTGTAATATTCTTGTAATACTCCCCTTTTTAATATACTTGGCATGAGGGTGCATATCAATGCCAATGAAATCAACGGAGAATCAAACGTATGCAATGATAGCCTCAGGAATGAATCTAGGGTGTTTTCTTGCGCCAATGGCCCAACAAGTTCTCGATGAACCACGGAGGTATTAAAGATGCATTCACACAGCGCTGTGTTAAAATAAACAATGGTCTCTGAGCCCACTATGCTGATTGTTGTGCATTAAGAGCTTTATATCTGATTATAGTATATACATTGTTGCGCGTTGGCTCTTACAAAAATGACAAGAGAAAAGAGTGAAGCCAACAAGCTTTGTAAATTTAAAAAAAATAATTTATTTCCCTAGAAAACAATGTAAAAATTGGAAATAGGACTTACGGTTTGTGAATATAATCCAAAATTTAATCCTAAGATTGAATTATATACGTCCTATCACTAAACAGTTCTAATTGAATCCGGGTTCGAATCTCGATGAAATTTCAATATGGAGGCGATGAGGTCAGATGAAGTCTTTGTACCTATGGCAACAGATCCTCGTTGAATCGCAGTTTATAATGTCCCCGTTTAGAATTTCCAGAATAAATGTCCACTGAATGTTTTTTTCCCTGAACTTTTATAAGTATGAAGCACTTGTTTTGTTTTCTAGAGAATATGAATTATTAAATTCCAAAAAATAGATGAACTTCAAAACAAGCCGGCATCAACAATATAAAACACCTTGTACCCTCAAGGTGTAGGAATACGACTCTGACTAGATCTAGTAGAAAATGGCTGTTTTAAGCCTCGATTTTAGATAACAAGGTAGCTCACGTGACAGGCTACGTGATTTCTAACCTAAACAGCGCAATAAAAAAATGCCAATTATCACGTAAGCAAGAATAGCCCTATCTAAGAATCAAATTCTCACGCTGGAAATGAAAAATAAAAAAGGCTGTTTACAATCATAGCTAACATGTGGGCCGAAAAATGACCTTGGTAATAGCCAATCGTATTCACCCGATGTTTACAAGATCTATGATCCAAAGTGAGCCAAAAATAGTGCTTAAGTCACACTTTTACGTTCTAAACAAAGTGAATTTACTGGGAAAATATCAAATCCCGTGAAAATAATCATTGCAATAAAATGTAATGAAACAAAACAAATAAAATAAAAAGAATTTAAAAACTAACACTCAAGTAATTAAATTACATATACGTTACAACATATATACTTGAAGTGATTCTCATTTACATATCATTAGGTGTAAACTTTGTTAAATGGATTCAATTTGCAATTTAAATCTTTTGTTTCAAATATAATGCATCAGCTGTAAGTCATGACCGCAACATACCTGGTGACGGAAGGTAAAACAACGACCGTAGATTTAATATAACAAAATAACTGAAGTAAGTGTTTTGAAATCTCTGTATTAATCGTGACCATTTTTATTAGGAAGGTGATCATAAACATCTATTTTTTTGCTGTGAATTACTAGTAAATTGTGGTTAGTTCCTTTCAAAGCATATGGGAAGTAATTTCAGCATGTTATCCCACAAATGTTTTATTCCAATGGGCAAAGAACTGTTAATGTTAATTTCTTTACATTCAATATTATGAATTGTAAAGTGTGAAGTTATAAAAGAACAACAAACATATCTTTCCTATTCAAAAAATTGATGATATCGACAACATAGATGTGCATAGATAATAGAAAGAACGTTCAATCCATAAAGTTTTACCTCAAAATTGGCATATAATTAGAACTATGAATCAGTAGACGAAAATATATAATCTTCAGATATTTTAATAGCGAACAATGAGATCAACATGTATTAGAATATAGATTTGGTTTGTTTGGATGTACTACCGCACTGCAACACAAAATGATATGTCGTACCAAAGCTACTGGAGTAAAGTGCTTTGTCCAGGGCCGCATCACCGTAACATACTGGCCTGATTATAACTCAAACCCCCAGCACACTATCCACTTAGCCACCGCGGCTCTTATAACTTTATGGAACGTACATATGTTAGTATCAACGAAATTGCGTCATTGTGAAAATTTCAAATTTAGTTTGAGTAGTATTGAATAGTCCTAACACTTAAAATGATTTATGTTGGTCAACTTCTTGTATTATCAAGGGTTGTACATATGCCAATTTGTATTCTTTAACGTTTGAACCCTTAACTAAAAGGCTACGATATTTTGCCACTGCACATCAAATTAAAGATGTTGTTGAAATATACCTGCTAAAAGATCTTTGTTAAGATAAAGGAAACAAAGCCAAATATTTATGAAGATTGTGTGAAAGGCAAGACAGTTAAATGTTTGTATTACTGGGCGCAAGGCCACAAATTACAATACTATTCTGATGAGAAATTGCATGAACATTTACCTTTCCTTCAATACTCGCCTTCTGGAAAATTCCATGTTCAGTACATGGACTTCATATTGTTTGTTGGTATCCAAATAAAATGAGTTTTTAAATATTGACAGATATTTTTAAATTTGGAGAAAGACGGTAGTTTATTAATACTCGTCTTCTTAACGATATGTTTTCCATTACAATACCGATAATTTAAAGACATTAGTTTGTCCTTGAAAATCTCAATAATACCTAATCTCATCGATACAAAGCCCAAATCTCATAGACTGAAGAGCCCCATTTTGTAATTATATTCGTTGAACTCAGAATCAAATTTAAGTTTAAAAATTACACTATCCTTTGCCTGTTTAAAGTGTTTATTTCTAAAATCATTCTTGGTTAATAGTATTTTTCTTGTACTTTCTTTACTTGGCAAGCGCAGCCACATGTTAAGAGTCCGCGAAGGTTTTCATTACATTTGACGTGAACAACACGATTTCAGTTTGAGATAGGAGCATACGTAGACGATATTAGCTTTAATTTAGATGACATTAGTTTTAAGTTACATGATACTGGCCTTATTGTAGATGATATTGGCTTTAATGTAGACGATACTAGCTTCATTTAGATGACATTGGCTTAGATGTAGATGATATTGACTTTGATGTAGATGATGTTGGCTTTGATGTAGATGATATTGGCTTTGATGTAGATGACATTGGTTTTGATGTAGATGATATTGGCTTTAATGTTGATGATACTAGCTTCATTTAGATGACATTGGCTTTGATGTAGATGACATTGACTTTGATGTAGATGACATTGGCTCTGATGTAGATGACATTGGCTTTGATGTAGATGACATTGACTTTGATGTCGATGACATTGGCTTTGATGTAGATGGCATTGGCTTTGATGTAGATGACATTGGCTTTGATGTAGATGACATTGGCTTTGGTGTAGATGATATTGACTCTGATTTTGATTATATTGGCTTTATGTAGATGACATTGACTTTGATGTAGATGACATTGGCTTTGATGTAGATGACATTGACTTTGATGTAGATGACCTTGGCTTTGATGTAGATGACATTGACTTTGATGTAGATGACATTGGGTTTGATGTAGATGATATTGGCTTTGATGTCGATTACATTGGCTTTGATGTAGATGACATTGACTTTGATGTCGATGACATTGGCTTTGATGTAGATGATATTGCCTCTGATGTAGATTATATTGGCTTTGATGTAGATGACATTGACTTTGATGTAGATAACATTGGCTTTGATGTAGATGACATTGACTTTAATGTAGATGATATTGGCTTTGATGTAGATGACATTGGCTATAATTTAAATGAGACAGGCTTTAATTTACATGACGCCTGCTTTACTTTATATGACATTTGACTTTATTTTACATGACGCTGGCTTTAATTTACATGACGCTGGCTTTAATTTACATTATATCGACTTTAATTACATGAATTGGATTTAATTTAGATGACAATGGCTTTAATTTACATGACATTGGCTTTAGTTCTCATGATATCGGCTTTAATTTACATGACATTGGATTTAATTTAGATGAGATTCGCTTTACTTTACATGACATTGACTTTATTTTACATGACGCTGGCTTTAAGTTGCATGGCACTGGCTTAATTTTACTTGATATCGGCTTTAATTTACATGATACTGGATTTAATGTAGATGAGATTCGCTTTACTTTACATGACATTGGCTATAATTTAAATGAGATTGGCTTTAATTAACATGACGCCTGCTTTACTTTATATGACATTTGACTTTATTTTACATGACGCTGGCTTTAATTTACACGACATCGGCTTTAATTTACATGACACTGGCTTTTATTTAGATGACACTGGCTTTAATTTAAATGACGTTGGCTTATATTTACATGATAGCGGCTTTTATTGACATGACGCTTGTTTTAATTTACATGAAGCTGGCTTTAATTCACATGATATCGGCTTTAATTTACATGACACTGGCTTTAATTTACATGATATAGGCATTAATTTATTTGACGCTGACTTTAATTTACATGATATCGTTTTTAAATTAGATGGCACTCTCTTTAATTTATAACGACGCTGGCTTTAATTTACATGACAATGGCTTAAATATACATGATATTGGCTTTTATTTACATGACACTGACTTTAATTTACATGGCGCTGGCTTTAATTCACATGATATCAGCTTTAATATTACATGATATCGGCTTTAATTTAGATGGCACTCTCTTTAATTGACAACGACATTCTATTTATTTACATGACATTGACTTTAATTTAAATGTTATCGGTTTTAATTTAGATGGCACTCTCTTTAATTGACAACAACACTCTGTTTAATTTACCTGACAATGACCTTAATTTACATGATATCAGCTTTTATTTAGATGAGATTGGCTTTACTTTACATGATAACGGCTTTAAGTTACATGGCTGGCTTTAATTTACATAACTTTGACTTTAATTGCCATGACACTTGCTTTAATTTATATAACACTGGCTTTAATTTGCATGACACCGGCTTTAATTTAGATGAGACTGTATTTAATTATGACTCTGGCCTTAATTTACTTGACACTGGCTTTAATTTACGTGAGTCTGGTTTTAATTTACATGATATGGACTTTAATTTACATTATATCGGAGTTACTTTGGACGACACTGGCTTTATTTTGCATGACACTGGCTTTAATTTACATGGAACTGCCTTTAATTTGCATGACACGGGCTGTATTTTACGTGACGCTGGCTTTAATTTACACGACAGCGGCTTTAATTTACATGACGCTGACTTAAATTTACATGCCGCTGGTTTCAATTTACACAACATCGGTTTTAATTTAGATGACACTTGCTTTAATGCAGATGACACTGGCGTTAATTTACATAACGCTAACTTTAATTTAGGTGACACAGACTTTAATTTAAATGACATTGGCTTTAATATACATGAAACTGGCTCTAATTTACACGACGCTTTAACTTAGATGACACTGACTCTAATTTACATGACGCTGGCTTAAATTTAAATCACGGTGGCTTTAATTCACATTTTATCTGCTATAATTTACATGATATTGGCTTTAATTTACATGATATCGGCCTTAATTTACATGAGACTGACTTTAATTTACATGATTTAGGCATTAATTAAGATGGCACTGGTTTAATTTACAACGACACTGTCTTTAAATTACATGATACTGGCTTTTTCTTTCGATGAGATTGGCTTTAATTTACATTGCGCTGGCTTTAATTTACATGACAATGGCTTATTTTACATGACTCTTGATTTAATGTACATGACACTGGCTTTACTTTACATGACACTGGCTTTAACTGACATGACATTGACTTTAATTTACATGATATCGGTTTTAATTTAGATGAGACTAGCTTTTCGTTACATGATATCGGCTTTAATTAACATGACACTTGCTTTAATTTATGCCACACTGGCTTTACTTTATATGATATGGCCTTTAAGTTACATGACACTGGCGTATAGTTACAGGATATCGGCTTTAATGTACATGACATTGACTTTACTTTACGTGATACCGGCTTTATTGTACATGACACTGGTTCTAATACAGATGACACTTGCTTTAACGTATTTGATGCGGGCTTAAATTTACCATATATCGGCTTTTATTTACATGACACTGGCTTTAATTTACATAACATTTACTTTAATTTACATGATATCGGCTTTAATTTAGATGGCACTCTCCACTCAGTTTAATCTACAACGAGACCAGATTTAATTTACATGACATTGACTTTAATTTACATGATATTAGTTTAATTTAGTTGAGATTTGCTTTACTTTGCATGATATCGGCTTTAATTCACATCACGCTGGCTTTAATTTACATAACCCTGACTTTAATTTACATGACGCTGGCTCTAATTTATATAACACTGGCTTTAATTTACATGCTATCGGTTTTAGTTTACATAAGATTGTATGTAATTATGCCTTTACTGTACACGATGCTGGGTTTAATTTAAATGACACTGGCATTAATTTACATGACCCTGGCTTTTATTTACATGATATGGGCCTCAGTTTAGAAGACATTGGATTTAATTTACATAACACCGGCTTTAATTTAGATGACTTTGGCTTTAATTTACATGACACTGTTTTAATTTACATGACACTGGGGCTTTAATTTACATGACGCTCGCTTTAGTTTCCATGCTATCGGCTTTAACTTACACGACACTTGCATTGATTTAGATGACACTGACTTTAATTCACATGACACTGGCTTTAATTTACGTGACACTGGCTTTAATTTACATGACATGGACTTTAATTTAGAAGAGACTGGCTTTAATTTACATAACAGTGGCTTTAATTTAGATGAGACTGGCTTTAATTTATATGACATTTACTTTAATTTACATTATATCGGTTTCAATTTAGATGGCACTCTTTTTAATCTATAACGACATTGGATTTAATTTACATGACATTGACTTTAATTTACATCATATCAGCTTTAATATAGATGAGACTGGCTTTACGTTACACGATAATGGCTGTAATGTACAAAACCCTGACTCTAATGTACATGACACTGACTTTTATTTAGATGAGAATGGCTTTAATTTACATAACCCTGACTTTCATTTACGTGAAACTGGATTTAATTTATATAACACTGGCTTTAATTTACATGATATCGGCATTGATTTAGATAAGACTGGATGTAATTATGACGTCGGCTTTAATTTACATGACACTGGGTTTAATTTAGATGACACTGGAATTAATTTACATAACGCTGGCTTTCATTTACATGATGTCAGCTTCAATTTAGATGAGACTGGCTTTAATGTACATTGTACTGGCTTTAATTGACATAACATTGGCTTTAATTTAAAAGAGACTGGCTTTAACTTACACGAGGCTGTCTTTAATTAACATGACACTGGCTTTATTTTACACGACGCTGGGTTTAATTTACATGACACTGGGGCTTTAGTTTACATGACGCTGGCTTTAATTTACATGACGCTGGCTTTAGTTTCCATGATATCGGCTTTAATTTACATGACAATGGCTTTAATTTAGATGACATATGCTTTAATTCACACGACGCTGGCTTTAATTTACATGACTCAAGGCTTAAATTTGTAATTTAAACCGTGTGCCTCGTACTTATGCTTATTCATGTTCATGTTCAGGCCCTGACAGTTTGATGTGCTATTCTTGTATATCTATAAATCAGGTCACGTATTATTAATACCTTGTTGGCACAAAACTGAAGCTCAAGCTTAAATTCTTGATACATCCTATGATTCTTTGTGTTTCTCTGTGTTAATAAAATTTAGCAATATAGGAGAGCGATTTGTGTGACAGAAAAGTTTATTTGTGTACTTAACCTCGAGGAATATGGGGCCAGCAGTTACAGATATGTGATTAGATTTTAGGCCCATTAGGCCAGGAGATATACATTTTTGTGCTTAACAGATAAAATGTCTGTGATACACTAGAGACGACAGCATAGATATAATTGATAAATAAACTGGATGAATAACTGGCTGCCTGCTGGCTAATAAAATGTCCTCCTAATTTACCACACACACACACACACACACACACACACACATACACACACAGACACACACACATATATATATATATATATATATATATATATATATATATATATATATATATATATATATATATATATATGGATAGATAGCTAAATTGATAGATGCAGAGACAGACAGAAAGACAACGAACGAGCTTAAACAATTGATGTACATGACTGCATACATCTGTATGTCCCGTCACCTTTTAATTACATTGACTGATATTTAACTCAGTTTTCTACTTTTTTATTGGAGAACGAAAACGTATGAAAATTGCCACAATTTATAAAAGACTCAGTATCTCTTTAAACTGTCATTAGTATTTAAAATGCTTACCAACATTAATTAGTATATAGCCTATATACAACGCAACTGTAGCCTTATATAAAATGAAATACTCTTTCATACCTAGTCATAATGATGTGATAAATCCTTATCAGGCGTACGGAATCATACCTGGTCATAATGTTGTAATAAATGCTTATGAGACCTACGGAGTCGTACCTGATCATAATGTTGTGATATATCCTTATGAGACATACTGAGCCATACCTGATCATAATGTTGTGATAAATCCTCATCAGACATTAATAAAGATATTGGTGTAGCAATTGACATACGACCTACGCATCAATATTTAATGGTTCATTTAAAGTGCATTTTTATTGATAACATTTACAAACCTACATCACATTGCTGAAATGCAGGTACCATAAGATAATCAAAAGACCCTTTGGTGTAAAAGTAAGGACAATTAGAAAGATAAACCAATCAACTAGTGTTTCTTGAGAAATGGTTATTTTGTATTATTTGGTCCCGTAATGAGCTTGTAAGATCATTACAATTAAACTGAAATAACTATCCAGAACTATACTGAGGGTTAGTACTTGGCGGGCATCTACTTAGCAGCACTACTTGGCGGGTAACTTATTGGCAGCACTACTTGGCAGGTTACTAATTGGCAGCACTACTTGTGGGTTACTAATTGGCAGCACTACTTTGTGGGTTACTAATTGGTAACACTAATTGGTGGGTAACTTATTGACAGCACTACTTGGCGGGTTACTAATTGGCAGCACTATTTGGTGGGTTACTAATTGGCAGCACTACTTGTGGGTTACTAATTGGCAGCACTACTTTGTGGGTTACTAATGGGCAGCACAACTTTGTGGGTTACTAATTCGTAACACTACTTGGCGGGTAACGTATTGACAGCACTACTTGGTGAGTTACTAATTGGCAGCACTATTTGGTTGGTTACTAATTGGCAGCACTACTTTGTGGGTTACTAATTGGCAGCACTACTTTGTGGGTTACTAATTGGCAGCACTACTTTGTGGGTTACTATTTGGCAGCACTACTTTGTGGGTTACTACGCTATCAAGAACCAGGTGTACTTTGAAATTTTCAATGATAATAAGATATGGTGAAAATGGTTGATTAAACAATACAAGAATTTAAACATTTCTGAAATGAGAAATGCCAAGGGAAAATTGGAAGTGCACCCAGGACATCTCCACTAAGGAACAAAACGACATGAAATACGAGTCAAAGAGACTAACAGGGTTGTAAGTTACATTATGAGAGAATTTTAAAGAGATAACATTGAAAAATATAAAATTGTTGCCAACTACATCTCAAAATCGTTTTAAACGGATACAGTGTTTCATGGTTTCAAACAAATCAAAGTCAGTAAAAATCGCAATAATGTTGTTATAGTCATGTGGACATTTAAACTTCTTCAGAACAGTTTCAAAGAAGATATAGCGATCGTGCTACCTACAACATCAGATACGCATTTTACTTTAACAACATTTTGACATAAAACTATGTTAAAGTTTAGCACATCCATCATAGCCTATGATCACAAGTCATCACGACATTATTCAAAGCAATTTGAAATGGGATTAAGTTCTACGTCACTTGGGTGAAAAAGAAATTACACCTTTTAAAGTGTGTAGATATATAGATTTGCAAGATGATTTGTTTTTCAAAATTTTCTTTTGACGTCGACAGTAGTACCTAATATAGAAATATGTTTCCTCAAGTATATTAGACTCTAGATCAATTTTACAATCTTGTTAATAACCGAGACAATTGTCAGTAGTAAAATATATGATATGATTGATATAATAAGTTAATGCAAGTAAATTATCTGTCATTCATAAGTGGCGTGAGCGAGTAATTTGCATGCACACGTAGGCTCTACTATGCATATAAAATTTCTAGCAGAAGTCATTATATTATATAAGCCATAAATCAAATACTTAATTGTGAACTATGGAAAATTATTCGTGAAATATCTACATAATGTACATTCCTACATTTGAACATGCAAAACTGCATTCTTTTTTTACCTGTGAATATACAAGTTTTGACACAATGCCATTCAACAATTGATTTTGTTTGCTAACAGAATTCTACTTACATCAAGAAAAAAGCTAACATTTCTCAAAACAATTATGGTCCCTGTATTACCTGGACAACAATATTAAAAAAACAGGTGTTACTATTAAGAGTAGCTTCTAAATTCAAATTTAGCAGAAGCTACAAAAGCGACGGCGGGATAGGTATGCGGAAGAGAGAGAGAGAGAGTTTAATATTCAAAGTTCAATTCAGGTGAAAGATTATTATATAACAAAATAATTTTTTTCTTGTGTAGACATCATATATAATTCATCCTTTGGTGCAAGCTTACAATACATTCTTGCTCAAAGTATTTTGTACCATTTTGATCTGTCTGTAGAATTTGAGATGTATATCAATCTTTTTAAAATTGCGTGATGTTTTCGTTACCTGTTAAAACTCTCAAATTGGTTGCTGCACTTTTCGATATGTCCTAATTACTTGTAATTTTATAGGCGATTTCTAATGTATCTTTATTTAATTATTTGTACCTTTTAAATTGAATGAGGGTGGGAGATTAAAGATTTGCTGTTATTTCTCGGTGTGGGGGATCTGTAAAGTAGAATTCTTAAAAACATGCCATATACTTCGTTTTGTTTGTGAGACGCTCTTCCAAAGCGTTTGATGAGCGTCCCCAGCCATGTTGACGCCCCCATCGTTGAAAATAAATTCCTGTTGACTACAGATAGGTCCCAATATAATAGTGACGTAATAAAAGTTTATCGTCCTCAGATTCTAATGATACTTATTCAGGGATTTTTTGTTGTACGCAGTCGAAGACAAAGTCGTTCTGTAACAGACAGTGGAATAATTGAAGTTCATTATCATGGCCGTTCCGAGTGTTGCAGTATACAAGAAAACAGCAAATCTCCAGCTGGAGGAAATGTCAGACTTCGGATAACTTTGATGGAACGATAACAATGAATTATCATTGCCATTTGAATCAAATGATTTTTTCAAATTGAACCACGCTCTGTGTACGGTTTTGTATATTTTACCAAATACCATAAAGTGTCTGAATCAGAGATGACAGCGGACGAATGAATGACTTTTCTATGGCAACATGTAAATAACATCGTTGTGAAGATTTATCTATATCATTCGAACAACACGAAGATTTTGCATTCAGTATTTAAAACAGTTGTCTGCGGAGCAATATTCAGAGGGCAAGATGGAAAAAAGGGTTAAAATTGTCATTCACCGTGTTCAGAAACAAATATAGATCACACGGAAATAAATAAAATAAATCATAACAAAGTGCTCAGCTACTGCAAAGTAAAAGGATGTAATGACCGAAATTTATGCAGTTTTACCAGTTGAAACACACGCAAGAAAATGACTAAAAAAAAAATCCCCAACAAATTAAGTATGACCTGAATATTGTAAAACACGAACTAGATGTCTGCTTTAAAGGTTGTTGTTGCTGATAGAAATAGATGTAGAGGAAACGAAGATAGTGAACCACACAACTAGCTTTTAAACAATCACGGGACAAAATCAAAATCGATACAATGTTGAAAGATATATTCAATGATATCATAACAAAAGAGAAGATCACAAAGAGACAAAAGGGTTTCGGATCAAATGGTGGCATTACATATACAAGTTTACAAGGTTTACGCACTGAACAGAGACTCTTAAATACATATACAAGAGTGGATCAAAACAATAGTCGTTTGAGCAAGGTTGAAAGTCAAACAAGCTATGATTCTTTTAAGCAACTCAATCCATTCTAATATTCCTGCAAACGACCCACAAAAGAAAACAACTACAAATTGAACAAATGCATTTTGTTGGTTTAATAGATATCCAAAGAAATTTGACAATACTAGAAAATTTGATTAAGAAGTCAGCATATTCTTCAGAGGCTCTGAAATATTTGAAGACATATACATGCATCTTGTTAGAATACTAAAGAAAAAGCGCTTGGATCAACACTTTGAGAAATTATGTAGGCATTAGCTTTGTTTCGAGGAAAATCAACGATTGTATGAAATAGAAATGCATATGTAAAAACTGTAAAATTACCTTATGAATGCAATATCATTTAGCTATGTAACATTATAGGCAACAGGATTGACGTCATGCCCTAATAACATCCTGTTGTTAACTTTTGATAAAAGAAAATAAAAACCAAAGAAAGATGAAACCACATAAAACATCTACTCAATGTTCTTTTTGGTTTTTGTCACGATTTTGAATGTGGTTTGCTTCGGAAGCAACATTGGCAGAGAATATACAGAAAGGGCCAACAAAACGTATTGGATGTTAAACAAAGATTCTGGCACCAAAGTTGTGAAGAGACGCAACAAAAGTAGGGCCATGAAAGTCGCCAAACACACATACTATGGATTTTGCATGCACATCAACTCAAATTGCAGAAAAACTAATTGTGTTAACGTATTTGACAACTTGCTAGGAATAATTGCGAGAGTTATATATAATTAAATAAGACCGAAGAATGGAAACTATGCTCTTCAAGGAGGTAAAACATTTGAATTCAATTGATATTTGCCCTATATGTAAAGAAACAAAGACGAAAGCAAGGTACGAGGTAGAAAAGCCAGCAACATATAATTTGCATTCATGACTACTTAATTGACGGCTATTCCCTGCTAGCTCAACGTAAATTATAAATTTGCAAAATGCATTCCCTTGTTCATTCAAAACTTGCATGGATATTGACTACACCTGTTCGTCAAAGAGCTGGTGCACCTGGACCCAGAGAACGATGTACTAACCATCCCTTGCACGGAGGACATGCAAACTACTTTTCGGTTGATAAAAACTTCATGGTTAAAGATTTTCAAAAAGGAAACGAAAGAGATCATTGCAAAAGATGTGGATAGCTATCCAGTCATGCGATAAAAACAAGAGCAGTTAAACAATAATTTAGACGATACAAAATTTATCGAAACCACAACATAATTTAATGAGATAGTCCATATTGTTTTACAAACGAAATTGAAGCATATGATCAGTCTGGTAGTTTCAATACATTTAGTGAACCAACAATACTTTGAAACAAATTATAGTCAGCATTGCTTAGTTGAAACATTAGACACTGAAAAATGTTCAAGGCGTTATGAATCCCTCGAGACATACTTGATGTGATGCTACATATTTGGGAAATTTGAAATGTACGTATGACGACTACAAGTTATATCTTTCTCATTATTATTCGAGTCTTGCACATGACTTACTTGTGAATATATATATATATATATATATATATATATATATATATATATATATATATATATATATGGTTTAATAATTGAATTACCAACTGATTATGAACTGTTTTGAAAGCATGAGAGTGGAATTCACGGGGTTTTATCATGATGCATATCCGATATGCTAAAGCCATTCATAGATTATGTGCTAATCGGGATGGCTTGATAAATACCTTGGCGGAGGGGTACGTAGAGGGAAACGAAAAAATCATATATTTTGTGTTAATTATAATGATGTGTACGACAAGACTATGTGTTGATATTTTACAATTTAAAGACTGTTGACGGAAACATGAATAAGGAATTGAATGGGTAGAAAATAATCTGCTGATATACTTAACGTTTGGTGAAGTAGATACATTTTAGAAGTTGATTTTGAGATACCTATAGAGTTACATGATTACATCAATGACTATCCGCTAGTCCATGAAGCATCCGTGCCTTCAAATGAAGGTATGTCAGATCTACACAAACAATTCATAGAAGAAAGGGAAAGGACTAAGCCAACTGCCCCAAAGCTTTTGTGTACACTGAAAAGTAACACTCGGTACGTGACAAATTGCAGAAATCTGAAATTGTATAATGGAGTTGGGAGTTAAATTTACACAATCATTGAGATGAATCAATTTGAGCAAACAACCCTTGTTACAGTCCTTTATAGCCTTAAATATTTAGTTGAGACTAAACACACCAAGTTTTAAAGGGATTCCTTCAAATTGATGAAAATGAGAGTATTTGGAAAACAGATGGAAAACTTAAGGAAGAGGACAATAACAAATATATCTACATATCAAAATAGATATGCTAATTTGCAAAGTTGTTTATAATTTCCAGACGGAACGATCATAAACGAGGACTTAGTAGTTGTACGCATCAAACTAAACAGACTGAACTTATCATATTCAGGATTTACAGTTCTGTAGTGCAGCGAATGGTGAATGTTGGGGAGGGGGTTGGGGTTTGGGGATTACTATAACAAAATGAAAAACACAATAAAGGAAATATATACCGTTACGTCTGATGGATACATATTGTTGTGTATCAATTTTAAGACAAACACATTTTGTACAATGCTATGAAAGAGACTATACACTTTTACGACATGATAACAATACGTACAGAATATTCTTCATGTAGACAAGAAATTTGTTACTTTCTGCAAATAACTAAATGGTACCCCAATAAAAGGGCTCGATGGTTTATTGCTATGGTTTATTGTTACTATTGTTTCTTTATTGGTTCTAAATTACATTCTCTTACATTTGGTATTACTGAAACGTAAGTATGAAAAGATCCAAAAATGTGTAATCCAGCAAAATTTAAACATTTACATATACTAGGAATGATTATTTAGTCGCATTGAAAATTATCAAGAAATAACATTGATCAGACCATAAAATCAAAACTCTTAAATTAAGTGAATTGGTTCTGACATACGTTAATGACAAAAGTTATTTATCTCTCTCTTAATATAAAAGGCTCAGACCATGCCAGCATAGATCCACACATGTTTTACTGCTAAAGTAGGTCCATTTCAATAGAATAAATCGTTCAAAACAATAATAATAGAAATGTGCATCTAACAGTAAAGAGACATACTGGAATGGAATAAATCATACTTATAATGCTTACGATTTCATTAAAAGTTTTAATTATGCGCACTATTTTTGTGATCTTAAGAAGGATACAAGATATTGTTACGACTCTAGTCTTAAACAATGTAGCAGAAAGGACTTGAAACCATACATCTGAGTAAAAGTCAACAAAGAATTTATTTCTCTTGAGTTACAAAGTGAAAATGTACAAGGTAATTGCAGTATGTGAATTAAATCCCCCAAAATCCTAAATGTAATATCATACGTTAAAAAGTAAGGAATATTCGAAATGAATTCTCGAATGTTTTGATGTATCACAATGATATAATACAGACATATCTGAATGGCTCCTTTATGATTTAAAAATAGTGTTTTAGTTCAAGAAGTTAAGTAGCACTTTTTAATTCCAATGAATAATTTAAATAAATTGTCCTGCTTGAAATATACTGAAGATAACCATAAGTGGTTCAACAGACGGGTCATAAAAGAGGAAAGCATAATTGTTTGCCAGTTCTTTTGATATACCGACTGTCACGTGACCTATGACGCAAAACAAGATTCTGTAAAATTAATCATTTCTAAATGGACAAATACACCAACTCGTAAACAGGGTCAGGGCTTAAACTAAAATTTTAGCAAACATCTTGCTTTCTTGTTCGAAACATGACACAAATGAAGTAGACACATCGTGAGAAAAATCAGATACACATTATAAATTATATATATATATATATATATATATATATATATATATATATATATATAAAATTTCCCAACAGGACTCTTTACCTAATAAATGGTGACAAATAGCTCACGAATAGAAATCTTGAACACGTAGTATGAAAACTTGTTACAAAGTTTCTAAACCAACAAGGATTTACACTGAAACGATATAAATATACTGTATCAGAGGACGATACAAACAGAAACCCTGTTGTATCCG
This sequence comes from Megalonaias nervosa, assembly GCA_016617855.1. Lineage (NCBI taxonomy): Eukaryota > Metazoa > Mollusca > Bivalvia > Unionida > Unionidae > Megalonaias > Megalonaias nervosa. The sequence goes on along the minus strand of JAECUM010030634.1, from coordinate 14,840 downwards.
GGTATTCTGAATGACAACAACCATATGTTGGAATGTTGAGAATCGTATTAACTACCCTGATCTAAAGCGGCATCACTGCTTTTAGTAGAATAAATTATGTATCAGACGGTTTCAGTAACTCGAGATTACAAGACTCAGATACCACACTTTGTGGATGATATCGTGTGTATTTTGGTCATCAACGAAGCTTTGGCGTCCATCTAAGAAACTTAATAACTTATTTTGGACACCATGTTCGTAGAGTTGTGGCTTCGTACTCACTACGTATATGTCTTTTCTTTAGTTGAAGACAGGGATTAAGGCAGTTTTAAGACGAAACTGTGAGAGAGCTTTTCAACGCAAGTTTCATCGAGTGCACAGTCCTTATTTCCGTTTATTTCCAGTGAGAACTGGGTCAGTGTCATGAAGATTGGGACTACCCCACAGCTCAGTCTTTACTGTTTGTTAATGAGCTTTCTTAGTTCGTGAGTTAGCAGAGTGATGCATATTAAAGTGCTTGAATGTGACTATGGAAGGAGGAGCAAGAAGAGAAAGAGGAGATAAATCGGGAAAAATAGTTGATGCAACAGCATCAGCAACAAGAATACTATAACCAATACAACCAGCAAACTTAACAGGGAGGGAATTTTGAAGCCAATTGCAACTTCTTTATTACCGGTAGTAAGTAGATCCAAGAATTCAATTATGCAACTTTAGTTTTCCATTACAAATTTAAAGAATTATACTTCAATGAGAAACTGATTAATGTAATATGTCTGAATAAATCATAAATGAGGCAGTAAACATGTCCCCGATAACTGTTGCAGCATAACTTACATACCATCGTATGTCCGTTCTTTTGTTTAAACTTATTTTTTTGCTGCAATTTGCACATGTAATGCATAGAATAGAGAGATGAAAAATATGTAATCTACTTGTTCCTCTCTATTACAGGTATGAAAATAGAAGTAAGCAGAAGGCATATATATAGTCGTATAATCTACAAATAAACAATAACAGGACAGAGTTAAGTCTATTTGTTTTTTTGTTTTGTTACTGTTGATTATTTTATAAGTAGATAATAGCGACAAAAGGTGCATCAGAGATAAAATATAAATACAGTCTAACAGGTGTTAGTAAATTGATTAACTAATGAAATCAGCAATTGTATGAAGTGAGAAGGCATCAAAGATCATTCAGAGGAACTTATGCTTTTTGAGTTAACTTCTTTCAATGTATACAGAATTTTTGTGTATCTGTCTGAATTGAGATATCTGTGCGGTAGTGGATATTAGTTTCCAAACAAACGGATTTATAACATGGCTCCCATTTACTTGCATTTCCATTTTATGGGAATTTTAAACTTTTGTGGACACAATATTATGTTTAATCAGGAATATGCATAAAACATTTGAAAGCGACTACATGTTGTATGTATAAATGTGCTAGTACTAATATTACATTGTTAGTCCCCATAAACACATAGCAACATTACCCTGTAACTCTGATTTTGTGCTCTCCAACACCGGATGTAGTAACAGTACTACATTGTTAATGCCCAAAACCACATAGGAACATTGTCCTGTAACGCTGATTTTGGGATCTCCAAATACTGATGTACAACAATACTCCACTGCTAATTCCCAGATGTATGTAGTAACATGACCCTATTTCCAGGTGACAGTGTAACACTGATTTTGTGATCTACAGTCTTATTTTCCAAATCCATGTAATAACATTACCGTGTTTCCAAGGTGACACTGTAACAAATATTCTGTGATCTACAAAACCTGCTGTAGAAACTACACGACAATGCTAATGTCCAAATCCGCGTAGTAGTATTACCCTATTTCCAAGGTAACTGTGTAACACTGCTTGTGTGATCTCCAAAGCCTGAAATAGTAACAAAATTACATTCTTAAAGTCCAAACCCATGTTGCAACATTACTGCATTTCCAATGCGACAGTGTAACATTGATTTTGTGATCTCTAAAGATACATGCAACAGTGTAAGAAGAATTATATGAACTCCAATATCCTGATGTGCTAACAACATAGTTAATTCAGAAATCCATGCAGTAGCATTGCCCTATTACCAAGGTAACAATGTAACACTGATTTTGTGATTTCAAAATAGAGTTCTAGTAACAATACGACATTGTTAATGCCTAAACTCATGTAGTAATATTACCTTATTTAAGAGGTAATAGTGTAACTGTTTTGTGATCGCAAAATCTTGATGCAGTAATATAATTATTAACATGACCCCAGAATAAAAACTAAATTTGAGTTGTCCTTCTTGTAGATATTTAATTTCGTTTTATTTTTAAAGTCATTACTTCCTGCAATAATGGTTTACCACTTGTCTCATATTAATTAATTACTAGTTGCAATAATGGTCTAACACATATAGCATATTAATGTCATTACTTCTTGCAATAATGGTATAACACCTGTATCAATGTTACCAATGTGTGTTGACACTACCACAGTGTCTAGTAGAGTCTGTGACACTGAGAACATTAAATGTTTGCAATGTGTGCTGACATTACCATAGGGTCTACAAGAGTCTGTAACATCGAGAACATTCAATGTTTGCAATGCGCTGACATTACGATTGACGTACAAAATTAATGTAATATTTTTCAGTTGATGATCAACACATGGAGAGATACCAATGCTTTGTTGCACTTTAAACTCTGCTTTATAAGTACTAGTGCTAATTCAAATTTATATTTTACCAACTATCTCAGAATAATGTACATTGCTCTTGACCATGATGGGTATTTTAATGACAATGATAGGTATTTGAATGACAATGATAGTTATTTTAATGATAATGACAGGTACTTTAATGACAATGATAGGTTTTTTAAGGACAAGGATAGGTATTTGAATGACAATGATAGGTATTTTGAAAACAATGATTGGTATTTTAGTGACAATAACAGGTATTTGAATAACAATGATAGGCATTGCCTTCAATAACTGATGTTATTAATACCTTTCTCTCATCTGGGGAATTCCCATCATTTTACAAAACTGCCATTGTAAAGCCTCTGCTGAAGAAACCAACACTCGACCATAATGATTTAAAGAACTACCGCCTAGTTTCTAATCTCCCATTCATGTCAAAATCTTAGAAAAAGTTGTTCTATCCCAACTTGTATCTCATCTGAATTCAAACAGTCTTTTTAGCAATGTACAGTCTGCATATCACCCTTGCCACAGTACTGAAACTACTCTTCTGAAAGTAGTCAATGACCTTCTCTCTGCTTTGGATAGCGGAAAGATTACAGTCCTCACTCTCCTTGACTTGTCTGCAGCATTTGACACTATAGACCATGATATATTACTTCACCGTCTCCAGCATGTATTTGACATTCATGATACGGCCTTACTATGGTTCAAGTCCTACTTGGTCAACAGGACACAAATTGTGTCCGCATATGGAAAACACTCCAGCCCAGTTGATCTATGCTGTGGTGTTCCACAGGGTCTGTTCTTGGACCTGTTCTCTTCATTCTATACACTCAGCCACTCTCAAGTGTCATAGATCATCATCCAGTGTCTCACCAATTGTATGCTGATGACACCCAAATATACAAATCTAGCCATCCAGCTGAAGTTGAAGCTACCATCCAAGGCGTAGAGAGGTGCATTTCCGATGTGAAATCATGGATGACATATAACAAGCTGCAGATGAATGATGATAAAACTGAAGCCATTCTGATTACAACACAAAGACTTTCTCATTCACATCCTTTACCTCAGGCAATAAATATCAGCAACACCAACATTAAATTCACAAAGTCAGTACGAAACCTCGGTGTTACTCTTGACAGTACTCTCTCATTGCACCAACATGTCATGAACATATGCAAGGCTGCATATCTTGAGCTGAGACGCATCAGCTCCATTTGCAAGTATCTTTCAGTTGATGCCACTAAAACACTTGTGTGTTCCTTAGTACTTTCAAGACTGGACTATTGTAACTCAATTATGTCTGGTTCGTCTCAATGTCTACTTCAGAAACTTCAAAAAGTTCAAAACACAGCTGCTCGGATCATCCTTAGAGTACCACGATCAGAGCACGCCTCTCCCCTGCTCTGTACCATACACTGGCTATCCATACGATCCAGAATTAAACACAAAATTTGTTCTCTGTGCTACGTTTCACTGACGGGCTCCAGTCCAACATACCTATCTGACCTCAGCCATGTGTACACACGTGCAAGATGCTTACGCTCCTCTTCTGACACTCGTATTCTCATTATTCCCACTATGAAGATGAAATCATATGGACAACGCTCTTTTGCGTACCAGGTAGGTATTTGAATGACAATGATAGGTATTTTAAGGGCAATGATAGGTATTTGAATGACAATGATAGGTATTGTAATGACAATGACAAGTATTTGAACGACAATGATAGGTATTTCAATGACAATGATAGGTATTTCAATGATAATGATAGATATTTCAATGACAATGATTAGTATTTTAATGACAACGATAAGTATTTGAATGACAATGATAGGTATTTGAATGACAATGATAGGTATTTTAAGGGCAATGACATTATTTGAATGACAATGATAGGTATTTGAATGACAATGATAGGTATTTGAATGACAATGATAGGTATTTTTATGGCAGTGATAGGTATTTGAACGGCAATGATAGGAATTTCAATGACAATGATAGGTATTTGAATGACAATGATAGGTATTTGAATGACTATGATAGATATTTGAATGACAACGATAGACATTAGAATGACAATGATAGCTATTTTAATGACAATGGTAGGTATTTTGAGGACAGTGATAGGCATTTGAATGACAATGATAGGTATTTTAAGAACAATGATGGGTATTTTAAGGATATTATATCTTTGTAAAGAAGTGAACCATATCACGTGTCAAAATATTGTCGGCTTAAAAAAAACCCAAAAGACTGCAATGCAGATATGTGGTGTGTCTCAGATTTTATCATTAAGAATTGAAAAGTTGTTTAATGTTGCTGAAAATACTGACGTTCAAAGACCCAAACTGCTCTCGAAATGAAAATGAATAAGTAAACTTACGACCATTTGCATTTTGTATCACTTGTTTATAGTCCTTTTTGGGACTTTAGTGTCAGAAGCCAGTAGCCATTTTGATGGGAAGTTACAAGACTGTTAAACTTAATTTTAAGGTTTTTTTTTTTCAGTTTCCACTTTCTCCTTTTAACTATTTCTCATGACAAATTATATCTTTTGCAATATGTCCAGTAGCTTAAGACAAGAGTTTGTTGTAATAATCTGTCTTTTGCGTCAATTTTCAGTGCAATTTTTGCTGCTGTTTTGTCCGACGTTCTCATTCTGCACTTTTCGCATTGGAATATTGCAAAATGTAAAATCTGTTTCCGTCTAATAAAATGTCAAGATAAGATGTTTTGTGTTTGCATTCGACCAGAGCTAACTTTTGTTGTTATGTCCCGTGTCTGCAGACACACAGAGAATACAGATTAATTTATTACTAATCAGCTGAATACCAGTTGCATGCAAAATGTGAAAACTGAATTAATCAACACTGTCAGTAGTAATAGGGGATACCGTAGCCTCAATGGGAATTAGCATTACAGACACACACCCACCCCGGGACCGTATAGCCTCAAGAAATAAAAGCACACCCTGGGACTGTATAGCCTCAATGGAAATTGTGTAGAGTGACTAGCACACCTTGGGACTGTATAGCATCAATGGAAATTTTGTATAGTGACTAGTACACCCTGGGTCTGTATAGCGATAAGAGGAATGGAACAGGTGGCATGACGTCACACTGGTAACAATGTAGCAAAAAGAGAAGTACTGTGACGTCAGGCTACCTGAGAGAGGGCTATAGACAAACACGAATCAAGAGCGTTCGTGTTTTTAGTAGAGTAAGGGTTTTATATATTCGTTTAGGTTGGAGACAAAATGAAAATTAAGATCTTTTCGAGGCATTGGAAGTGGCCCTGAAAAGGGCCGTTGTTTGTTATGTTATGTTAACACCATTCCGTTAACATACAGGACATCGCATAGGTCTTCTTTTCTTCCTCAAATTTCTCAAAGTTTGTCTTAAACTGTGTCTCACTTCTGGTCCGTAGATGAGAGTCCGCTTAAGACAGCCTTGTCTTTCCACATAACATCTTCTTTTCCAAATAGTGGCACCGGTGATCCGGATGACAGTCCATTTTGTTTTCACATACATGGGTAAGTCCGTACGGAACAGCATCGATGATACCAAAGTAGAGGATTCTACGTCGATCAACATCTTCTCTGTGACGAGAACAGGTGAAGGGAATGAAGTGAACCGCGTTTATTTATAGTGGAAGACCGGATCGAAACGGATTGAAATGGTTCACCAATCCCAACACGCGTTACAAAATTCAGTCACTTCGCGGAGTCTGTCTTCCAATCCGAAGAGAGCTACCTGTGACGTCACATTTCCTATATAGGCACACTAGCGTCTGTGCGCAGTGAATCGATGCGGTATTGTTTTGTGAAACATGACGGAACCTAAGAAGACAATGAATTGGGGTGCACCGACTGTGGAGACGAGAAGTAATGGTATAGCAGCAGCTACCAAAGTGAACACAGTGCTACTTCCCGAAGAGGTTGATTTCAACTGGGATTTAGTAGATTTTTATCTTCTTCCCAAGAATTTGTTCCGGTACCAGTACCTTCGCCACTTTCTCCTTCTTTACCACGTGTCGACGATTTTAAACAAAGACAGAAAGAAGAATTGGAGAAATTTTTACAGCAGCAGAAAGAAGCAGAGCAAGCATTTCTTCTTGAACAGCAACAGCGAGAAGAAGAAGAGGCAAGAAGGAAACGACAGGAAGAAGAAGCAGTAGAGAAGAAACAAAGTCTAGGAGAGAAGGAGAACAGCGAAAGTCAAACGGTCACGGTACTCTTGGACATTTTGGCCGAGTTAAGAAGTCTGAAACAAATGTATCAGACTTCTTTATTACGACCCAAGAGAAAAAGACCTTCCCGAGCCAAACAACCTAACCCTGTGACTACACCAGAGATACCACCCCTAGTGATTTCTACTAAATCATTGACAGGAGCAAGTCCACAAGTAGGCCTTGGCCGTGGCAAAGGCTTAAGGCAGTTAAAGCGAATTGATTCTCGTTCCTGAGTTTGTTCTAAGGAAAAAAACAAACACTCAACAGTCCTTTTCAGGGCTACCCAATACTCTCGAAAAGAGTGACTATTCATTTTGCCAAAATCAATTAAAACTCAAAATCCCTTCTTTAACCCTATGATGTACGTGTTGTGAGTGTATGAGTGTAGGTCCTTATTATTTCTAAATAATGAAAACCAAGAGACACTTACGTTTTTTTCAGTTTGGTCTATTCTGTTACAAATTTTTTTTACAATTCAATATCACAACATAACACAACACTTAAAAAAGTTCATAGATTTCTTCTGTTTCTTTTTTCTTTCACTCTCTCTGTTTTTTCAATTTCTTCACTTTTACACTTTTTTCCTCTTCTTCGTCTTCTTCTTCCTCACATTTTTCTCGTCTTCTTTTCTTTTCTGTCTTCTCTTTCTGAACGTGTCGGGGTTTTTCTTTTGCCGAGGTCACCTCTGTTTCTTCTTCTTCTTCCTCCTCCTTCTCCTGCTCCTGTTGTTTCTTAGGAGCACTCTGAAGACCAATGTCCTTTCTCTTGACAATGATAACAGGTATCTTGACTTTTGTCTCTTCTGCCACTGGTCTTGCTTTTATAACGATCTGGACATTCTGTAGCCCAATGCCCTTTGTTCTGACAGATATAGCAAGTATCTTGACTTTTATCTCGAAAGGAAGATGTAGTCCGTCGGCTTGTCTGAAGAAAACTCTCTTATTACACCTCGCAATGCTCTGATCAGAAGTTCGATCTGTGTGGGTTCTTCCATTGTGCTGATCGGATTGAGAGTGAAATGAATACTGAGAGGGAAGTCACTAGCCCTTTATATATGCCCTGGTCTGACATAGATATATAGGGGTTCATAGTGTTTCACATGTAGTCATTTGACTTTTTGCGATCAAGATGAAACGATCGCATCATTTCGAAAAGAAAGGAGAAGAAAGTAAGAGGCAGAAAAGTGATTTATCGCCTCGCACAGCAGCTGAAGTCTTGGCACAAATTCATGCCAGCGATTTTGAAGATGAGGTGAGTGAACCAGAATCGAAGCCTAAAGAGTCTACACGAAATCAAAGTCCATTACCATCAGTAAACCCTGAAAAGTGCTACCATATTCGGGAGACGGACAAACGCTCTTCCAGAAAATTTAGAACCACGGCCTACACGTACGCAGTGAAGTTTAAAGATTTCAAGTCTGACGTACCCTTGGAAAAAGCAGAAGGGTTCATCACCGATGTGTGGGATTCTTTGTTAACCACACTAAAACGGCAATGTCAAGCCAAAGAAGACGATCGCTTGAGACTTTCTATTCATCACGACAATTTGAAGTCTCCCGTTTGGATCGAGTTTAGCAGTCCAACAGAATTGACACCTTCCAAAATCATGGACAAGATTCAACACGTACAACAATCCAATGACAAATTTCACATCACGGACGGAAAAGCGACACTGTACATGACCCACGTGTCTCTTTCCCAAGGGACAGGTAAAAAAAAGTTGATGTTGGTAGACAACTTGCGTAACCTCAAGCGTAGCCTCGTCCAAATTAACAATCCAAAAGACAAGATGTGTTTAGCCCGTGCCATCGTGGTGGGACAAACGTATGCCGACAAGAACGACACGGCAGAATGGAAAAGAGCCTGGAAAACTATTCGACAATCGGACCGAGCCAAACAACGAAAAGAAGCAGAACTCCTGTTACAGCAAGCGGGGTTAGCTAAAGACACACCCTGTGGCATTCCTGAAATGCAAAAATTGCAAGACGTCTTGGCTCCACGTTACACCTTGAAAGTTCACCCTCAAGAAGTGCGCGGACCTCTGTTGTTTCGAGGTAAAGATTTTAAAGACGGAAAATACATTCACGTCTATCATCACGATGAACATTTTGATGCCATTACCAGTATCACTGCATTCCTGGGATACGGTTATTACTGTGAGAAATGTGACTATGGCTATAACAATCGAGAGCAACACAAGCATTGTGGATCAAAATGCTCAGGATGTTTAGCTTCTGAACCCTGTCTGGACGAAGGACAAGAACGAGTGCATTGCTCTGCTTGTCAGCGCACGTTTCTCAGTCCTGCCTGTTACCAACAACACCTAAAGACGCAAGGTTCACAGCAGAAATGTGCTTGTCAGCTCTTGAGATTGTGCCCTACTTGTGGACAAGGCATACATACCAATAGTGTCAAGTTACACATTTGTCGAGGAAAGAAACGATGTCACATTTGTCGCCAAATCGTGGACTTGGAACACCAATGCTACATTCAAAAATACCATTCTAAACATGAAGAAGAAGAAGAAGATAAGGACCAGGAAGAAAGGGAATTTCATCTTTTTCGATTTCGAATGCATGCAAGAGACTGGCATTCACATTCCTAATTTCTGCGTGGCTCACCGAGCGTGAGAGAAGTGCATCCAAGAGCCTATCTTGACTCATTGCCCTCACTGCAGCAAGATTCCTAGAGGACGTGAAAAAATATTTCGAGGACCGAACACACTAGCCGATTTTGCCCAATGGATCTTAGACCCTATCGACGAAACGTGGAGCCAAGAAGATATCGAACGTTACGGAGTTTGTCATCGCCATGGCACGGTGATGGCTCACAATTTCTCGGGATACGATGGACAATTTCTGTTGAGATACTATACGAAACAAAGTACCGAACGTCCGAAAGTAACTTTGAACGGAGCCAAAATCATTTCCATGCAAGTGGGTCAAGTACAGTTTAAAGATTCGATGAGTTACTTGGCTATGCCTTTGAGCCGCATGCCTAAAACGTTTGGCATGACAGAAATGGCCAAAGGCTATTTTCAACACTTTTTCAATACCGAAGCCAATCAACACGTCGTTCTACCCCATTTGCCTGAGGCTCACTACTACGACCCCGACAACATGCGTACCGAACAACGAGAAGCTTTCTGCGCATGGTACCAGACTCACGCTTCGGACCCTTTTGACTTTCAAGAAGAAATGTTAAAATATTGTCATTCCGACGTAGACATTTTACGGCGCTGCTGTGGAAAATTTCGAGAACTGTTCATGGAACACGGAGGGATCGATCCTTTGAAAGAAGCCTGTACCATTGCCAAAGCGTGTTCCTTAGTGTATCGTCAACGATTCATGCCCGAAAACACCCTAGCTGTCATCAGTCCTCAAACGACCAATTTTGTCAAACGTCAATACTCAGTCAAAGCCCTACGCTGGTTACATTACTTGTGTGAGAAGGAAGACAAATGGATCCAACATGCTCGCAACGGAGGAGGCGAAAAGACCATCGGAAGGTATTCGGTAGATGGCTGGGACTTAGAAAACCCTCAAATCGTGTACGAGTTTAACGGGTGCTTATTTCACGGATGTCCCATCTGCTACCCTCAACGTGACACTAAAAACCAGTTTTTACAACGGACCATGGAAGAGTTGTACGAGGCCACTTGTCAGCGACGCTTGAAGTTAGAAGAGCAAGGATACCAAGTAGTGAAAATGTGGGAACACGAGTACGATCAGCGATTAAAAACCGATCCCGAGTTTAAGCGCATCGTGGAAAGTTACAAGCTGGTAGACCCTCTGAACCCACTGGACAGTTTGTACGGAGGACGGACGAATGCCACCTGTTTGCTGTACCAAGCTGACGAAGAGAAAGGAGAAGAAATCAAATATTTGGACGTGCGTTCTCTGTATCCGTACGTGTGCAAATATTGCCACTTTCCCGCAGGGCACCCACAATTGCTGACTGAACACATCGACGTAGACAATATTCGACAATACGAAGGATTGATCAAGTGCAAAGTCTTGCCTCCCACGAACTTGTACCATCCCGTTTTACCACATCATTGCCAAGGAAAACTGATGTTTCCCTTGTGTCGTACTTGTGCTGAAACGTGCAACCAAGACCACCCTTGTCAGCACACTCAGGAAGAACGAGCCTTGACGGGAACGTGGGTCAGCGTGGAATTGTTTAAAGCTCTGGACTTGGGATACCAACTGTTAGAAGTGTACGAAATTTACCACTTTCCCAAGACAGAAAAATACCACAAGGGCGACGATTCTCAAAAAGGCATTTTTGCAGACTACGTGAATGCCTTTTTGAAACTGAAACAAGAAGCTAGCGGCTACCCTTCCTGGTGTCACACTCTCGAAGACCAAACAAAGTTCAAAGAGAAATACTGGGAGCAGGAAGGCATTACTTTAGACCACATCGAGAAAAACGAAGGAAGGCGATCGTTTGCCAAAGTGATGTTGAATTGTTTGTGGGGAAAAATTGCACAACGGCCGTGTTTACCCAAGACGGAATATTTGACAGAACCTTTCCGCTACTTGCAGATGATTCACGACAAAACCAAATACATGAAACACGTGGACGTCGTTCGTGAGGACTTACTCTTAATCAATTACGAAGAAGAACTGAACTTTGTAGAAGCCGACGAATTTGGAAATGTCATCATTGCGGCTTACGTGACAGCCCATGCTCGCTTAAAACTGTACGAAGCTTTAGAACTGTTAGGAGATCGTGTGCTGTATTTTGACACGGACAGTTGCATCTACATTGATCGCCTGGGTCAACCTCACCCTGTCATCGAAGGAGACCGTTTAGGAGCCTGGACGGATGAGCATCCCGACGACAAGATTCTCAGTTTTGCAAGTGGCTGTCCCAAAAATTACGGTTACGAATACCGTAACCCACAAGGAGATGTGAACACGGAGTGCAAAGTGAAAGGATTGACTCTCAATTATCGCACCAGCCGAGTGGTGAACTTTGGCGTCTTGAAAGATGCCTTGCAGTCTGGACAGGATGGAAATTTTAAAGTGACCACCCACGAACCGCATAAGATTGTACGTTTACCCACACACCAAATCTTCAGTCGACCCTTGGAAAAAGTTTATCAAATCGTGTACCAGAAGCGAGTACGACTTCCCAATCACTTCACTTTACCGTACGGACACACTGGTATAAAAAAATGGTTCCAAGACGATAGTCACCAACAAGAAGGATGACTTCGACACAGCAAGAATCGAGTGAGAAACCCACAGAGAACTCCAAGTTCAAACCATACTATTTTCCTGTTTTCTTACCTGACTATTGCAGTTGTGCCAGTCGACTGGAAACGTTTCAAAAATGGCCCACGGATAGGGAAGAATTACCTGCTGCGAATGTTTTAGCTAGAACAGGGTTTGTCTACTTGGGACCTGAGACTGGATTGGGATATGAAGTACAGTGTTTCCGTTGTGGTCTGAAGTTGCGTATGGATCGATGTATCTATAAAGATTCAGCTATTCTGGAACATACTCAATGGTCTCCGCATTGTCCTTACCTTTCTATGGCATTTCCACCCGTCACACTACGGTTCAGGTATGACGGTACCTTAGAGAAGGTAGTACCGATGTCCAAGAAGAAAGAAAGGAAGACTTCCAAAACTGGTCATAAAAAAAGAACGATGTACAAACTCGAGACTTCATTACGACTAGTATAGAAAGGGACAACGTTCAAGACCGATAGTTCATTGTGACTACAAACGCCAATCGAGAAAGATGAATCCTTTCACACAGTAAGTATCCAGTAAGAGCAAACTCGAGTACGATGCTGTGCCTTGCGATGGTAGGGATGCCGTACGCTATGACCTTAGTGATTCAGTACCACATCATCATGAGAACTTTGCTATAACTACTACTACTACTACCATACCTACCATGGAAAGTGATGCTGTACGTGTCAAACCTGACGGATGTGAAAGAGATGCCACTCATTATCGCACACCTTTTCACTTTACTGGTTTTCATGGTGGATGTCCACCTCCACAGGAACCCATGCGACTACCACCCTACGGATGTCATGTAAAACTGAGCAAACTCCTAAGGATTTCACCGTACCCTCATCGAAATGAACCTGTGAAAGGCGAATATTCGTTCCCTGTGCGTTTGCCAGAATACTGTGATTTTGAAAGTCGATTGCAAACCTTCCAAGGAAAATGGCCAAAATATCTAGGAGGACCTACCCCCGAAGAATTAGCCAGAGCCGGATTTTTCTACTTGGGCGAAGGAGATAAAGTCAAGTGCTTCAGTTGCGGTGTCTCACTTCACCAGTGGGAGAAGAAAGATTGCGCTTACCTGGAACATGCTCGATGGTCTCCGGAGTGTCACTACCTACCTTTAGTGGGACCTCGTCATTGAAGTGGCCCTACCATGTTGTGTAAAAAGCTAGCTACGGAGTTAGGAGTCAAACGTTGGACAATCTCTAGACAAGTATTTAAACCCGATATAAAAAATAATCTTCAAAGATTACCAAACGAATTGCAAGAGAAGATCTACAAGGACATTTGGCAGGGACTTGCCAGAGCCAAATCTCAATTAGTGACTGTAGAACATTTGTGTCGAGAAATTCACAAGAGGAAATTGACCAAAGTCAACAAACAAGTCCGATTTCTCTGGATCAAGGGTGCGTTCGTTCTACTATTTCGCTTTACACCATTTACATTTGAAGATTTTATTGACATTCTTGACCGTTTCCTGGAATGGCAGTGGTCAGAAATTACTCACTACGTTCATTACTTTCGCTCTAGGAGAAGTGTTTGACTGACATGGTTATGGATACTTTACAAGAGAACATTCGTTCTTTGCCTGTGGAATTGAGAGAACGCATTTACCGTGAGTTCGTCAAAATACAAGTGAAACGCAAAGAACCATTGCATCCGTCACGTCACCGATGTTTAAACCACTGGTACCTGAATGCGATAAGAGGATTGATTCATGTGAAAGCGTTCCAGTGGTCAGACATTGTTCAACTGGAGGAGAACCAGAAGACTTTGGTTGTCACTCTTCCTTCAACTTACAAGGTGACCATACTACAACGAATTCCAGAAGAAGAGTTAGAGGAGTACCAAAATCTTTTACGCTACCAAATTTTGTCTGTAGTAGAAAATTCTGTACGGTGTGTAGTGTGTGAACTAGTGACTAAAAAATTTTAATTCGCTACTGGAGTACGAGTAGCTCTGTGCAAAAAGTACACTTATTACCTCCGACAAAAAAAGAGGGTATAAAAACGGACGACCATGCCACGACCTTTATCATTCGTGATACAACAGATTCCGTGGAAGGAAATCAATGACACTATTGAAACAGTAGAGGATTACCATTGCCTTTTACGAGAACTGTCTCCATTGAATTGGGGTCGACGTGTAGTGTGTGTCTTAATGACTTGCTTTCTGGGATTTCATTTACCAGCTGATTCTTTGTGGACTCTTTACGAACAGTACCTATTACTCCAAAACAAAACATGAAAGTGATCCCTTTAAATGTCCACGAGAGACTCATTCTGCTCAAAGCTTTGCGCTTTCATTTGGATACTTCTTAACCTCTACGGGAAAACAAGATTCGTCAAATTTTAGGCACTGAAGATGTGTACGACGACGTGTGTGTAGCTTGTGACTTACACCCTCACTGGACAGATGTACGTGACTGGAACAGTTTGGGGTTTGAGGCTTGGACTAAAGAAGTGGCACACTATGCCAAAGATTTGTAATCCTAAACATTAAAACGTTCCGTGAAAAAGTCACTTTTAAACCTGTGTTAGTGTCAATACCAGAAGAACAGTCTGTCACCGAGGAAAACCACTCTCTTCAAGACAGGACTGTCATTGACATTCCTGAAAGACCATTTCGGGAGGACCCTTGTGTGATTGAACCAAGGAATGTACAGACTCTCAGAA
>JAECUM010030633.1:0-40620 GCA_016617855.1 Megalonaias nervosa | reverse complement strand
CTGATTATATTTCCGAGAATAATTATTGTAAAAATAATCATTTATCGAAATTATCATCGGCGACATCTGCATATGATCCTGTGACCAGACACAAGACTATTTACCTCAGTGGACCTGGAGCTTCTGGTAAAACAACACGTGCGATTGAATTATTTTAAAATTTTGATATGGTTGTTTTGACACCCACGCATAGACTCGCCGGAGAAATGAACGAACGAGGAGTTAATTCATGTACGTATCATAGTTTCTTTCGATGGAAAGAAGATGAATGGACTTCACAACGATTGGGTGGGAAACATATTTCTAAGATTATTATCTGGGATGAAATATGTACGGTAGTATTAAAATATTTCTTGATTGGTTGTTAACGAGAAATACTGCTGTTATCATGTGTGGTGATCATGGTCAACCACCTCCTTTTGTTGGATCATCTCCGCACGAATGGCTGTAAAAGTTCGTAGATTATTTTAAGAAGATAACTGATGATCATTGAGCTATTGATGAACAACTGAAAGAATTTAAAAGATTAATCAGACTGCAGCCAGATAAAATTCAATGTGAAATAATGCGTGAAGTAATTCCAGAGCCTACGATGAATGATTTTTGGAATTTATGGAAACCTGATGATTTGAAAGTTGCAAGTAGGAAGATAGTTCGTGATATGCTTCAGTAAATATTATTTCTGTTACATAAAGAAAAGTTTTCAGAGTTACCAGTTCCATTGTGTTGTCGCCCAGCAGATACATGAAAACAAAATATTAAGGTTGATATTCAGGAACAAATGAAAAAAAAAATACATCTTTCTTAATGATATTGTTGTTGTTGATGTGAATGCCGCTGAAAGCGCATTAACGCTGGAGAAATCTCCATGGACGCTAGGATACGCAATAACGATTCATTCATCGCAGGGTTTAACTATTTCTGATACAGATATCTGGATTGTCGATGATAGGATCAAATGGTCGAATTTAGTTTATCTAGCAGTGTCGATAGTCAGAAGAATATCTCAGTTACGAAAGGTTATAATGGATCGTATGATGATCGATGAAATTATCACTAACGATACTGAAGTCAACAACAAAATTGTCGAGAAGAAATAAGCTGGTTATCGGCAATCTGACAAACAAAATAAACGTGATTTTGACATCGACGTTGAGTTTATTATGACACTGAACAACGACAGAATAAGAATTGTGCAAGTTTTAATACAGTAATATTATGGCAGTATTCAAATAATGATCCAATACAATTTACTGTGGATAGAATTGATAGTAATCTCGGTCACACACGCGAAAATGTGATGTTGACCTGTCTTGAGTGTAATCGACGTAGGGGTGTTGGTGTTCTGCTTTTACAGAAGTGAAGGCGGCGGTAATTGTGTATCTTCATGAATTACTTGTAATTGTTCGCGAACAAATCAACGCTGAGGAGCAGTTGAATCTAGTCTGTAAATTGCGGTTCTACCCGTGGATCTTACCACGCTGGAAATTTTATGCTTGGTCACACTCCTAATAGGATCAATTGCTCTTTTTTACCACCCTCAAGTTCACCAGGCTCATATAAATATCGTACAGTTACATTACCTGGCGCTAGTTGTTTTGAAGAAGAGTCACGTCGTTGTATTGGTATATGTTTTTGTGTGATCGCGCTGATGGGTTTCGTGGAAGTTGTACGAGTAATTTCATTATTTAACGCAGCTATCACACTTGGTAGTCTTCCAACCCATTCACGAGATCTTTTATCTGTGGATATTTCCTTTGCATATTGATATCCAAATAATCTATCAGCAAGTGTTCAATTAAATCGTTCAACGATTGCCTGATTGCGATGAATTGCGGTATGTCATCGTCTGATTTTGACATTATGTTTTTTCATCAGAGATGATACTGCACCAAGAAATTCTTTGCCAGGATCAGCCTGTAGTAGCTGTGGCCATCGTAGACCACCTTGTGGTCCGGATCCTCGTTGAAAAATTCGTTCAAAAGCAGATGCAACTTCAGTTGCTGTTTTTCTTGATAGTGGTTCTGCTTCTTATATCTACTTGCAACGTCAACGACAGTTAACGCGTATTTGTTTGTGCATGATTGACGTCTACGTGTTTTAATAGCATCGTGTGGTAAAAATAAAATTTCTGCCGGATGAACTTCATTGGGAACGCTGACATCAATTACTGAAATTTTTTAGGCGGCGGTAGATAAATTTGCCATTTTGCCTGTCGGGCTAACCAATCTTCAGCAACAGAACGTGTGACATTTGCTGCATCAGCAAGTTTACCAATCGCTGCTCTGCCCCTCCAATATCCTCTTGGGTTATAATAAATCGATTCCATTATGATAGTTATCTATGATTAATTACCAGTCCCTAGCACCAGTTTACCTTTCATCGCAGATTTTACTAGGAAGGTAGCAAGTTTTTCTCTGATTTATTTTTATGGAATTTAACGAGTGAATCAACTTCACATCTGCAATATGTCGTTGTTCTAAATCTTTATTTTTATACGCAACATCATGAATGTGGCATGCTTGATCAATCGCATTTATTGGATACTCTCCGGGTCTTGGTTGGTCTCGTTCGTCAAGTGGGATATCAAGTCGGGTTCCAGGACCACAATAATTATATTTAGGCAGTTGTTTTTCTCCTGGGTATTTAGCCCACGGAGTCCCTGGTAATTTTCCCAGTGAAGCAGCGATATCACTGCTTGTCTTCGTACGAGACGAAATAAATCTGTATTTGTTTTTACCACATTCTACACATTTGCCTGTAAGCGCACGCTTTTTATTTTTTGTTATTATTGTTGTTAATCCACTGGTGGGGGTGGATGCTCTGCATCGAACACAATATAAATTCATATTATTTATTATATATTTGTACAACATGGATGTTACTGACTTCTCAGCTACACGAAAGCAAGAGCCAATCAAGCATCATGCAGCGCTACCAAATTCTATCAGAGCAATTATAATAGGTCCATCTGGGTCTGGTAAGACGGAATTATTGCTTAATCTGATAATGAGATGGCTCAAGTGGGATACGTTGTGTTTGGTGGCACCATTCGTAGATGATCAGCGATGCTACGATGTGCTTAAAGATTTTAAAGAAGAAGCGAAGTCGTTGGATGAAGATGAAGATGATAATGATATTATTGACTTTATCACCGATATTGATGAAGCTCCATCTGTGGATGATCTCGATGGACGTATTAATAATCTCGTAGTATATGATGATATGATGCTGGACAAACAATCAAATCCAGCTCGGATATTTTCCCGAGGCAGACACAAAAACACAGATGTTATATATGTTACTCAGCGATATACACAAATACCTAAAGTTATCAGAGACAATTGTAATCTTTTAGTTGTGTTTAATGGAGTCGATACAAATACTCTGTGAAACATTCATCAGACTTGGTGTTCAGGGGATATGGATATGATTAAATTCAAAAATTTCTTTTCAAAAGCACAAGCTATCCCACACGGATTTATCACGATAAATTTACATGATCCTCGCTCGCGATATCGTGTAGGTCTGTATAAAATTTTTTGATTAATAAACATAGCAGCAGGGAGGGCGAATACATCGAGTGAGTGAGCGCGTGAGTAAACAAACACGCCATAACGACGAAAACATAAATGTCAAAAAATAAGGTAACAAAATAAGCTAACCCAATTGGAAAAGTTTCGGGTCGGTTAGTGGCTTCGGTTTAACGTTATTGACGTCTGTATTTTCATCTCCCTAGGAAGTTTTATTATTTTTAAACTATTGATACAGTCTATTAACATTTGCGTGTTTTTCATACCCGGTACCCATCTGGCGTCCCTTATTTCTTCTCGACGAAATTCGCCATGACTTCTTTCGTGGATGGACTCAATAGACCCTATAGATAAAATGTCAAAGTAGGGTCTATGTCAAATTCTATAAAGAAGGGACTCAATGACCTATATATATATGTATATATATATATATATATATATATATATATATATATATATATATATATATATATATATATATATATATATATACGTAAAATGCAATTTTCAGACCTAATGTGAAGTACCCGACCGATTATATGTGGCCGCGACTTTCTCGAAATTGACTCTACGTATTATTTTTTAAAAAAAGTGTTTACTTTTAGCACGAGTGCCTAACCAGGTACTGTCCAACAGGCGTTGAAATCAAAATCCTCTAATTAGAGGTTCAATTAGTACAAACTCTTGATTCAGTCTATTAATCTTTGCGTGCTTTTCATACCCGGTACGCCCCTTATATCGCGGTTTGCTATCGACGAAATTCGTGATGACTTCCTTCGAGAGTTGACTCTATCCCCTAGAGATAAAATATAAAAAAAGGTTCCATGTCAAAACTATAAAGATATAATGTTCTTACGGCATGTGCCTTACCTCCGTCTAGCCGTAGAGTTCTCGAAATCGCCTCGACGAATTTTTTTAAAAACCTTTTCTACTGTTAGAACGTGGACCTAGTTAGATACTATACAAGAGACGTTGAAATTAAAATCCTCTTAGCAGGTGTTAAATTAGTACAAACTATCGATAGAATCTATTAACATTTGCCTGTTGTTGTTTTTGTTTGTTTTTCTTTTTTTTCGGGTGGGAGAGGGTTAATACCAGGTACCCATAGGGTACCCCTTATTTCGCTGTTTCCTCTCGACAAAATTCGTCAGGACATTTTTTCGTGGATGGACCTCTATCCTCTAGAGATAAAATGTCAAAGAAATACTTATGTTATAATCTTCTTACGGTATGTGTCGTACGAGACCTCCGTCATCTAGCTGATTTCTCGAAATCGGCTCAACGAAATTCCTTAGAACTACTTTAGTGACTACACTATCCTCTAGAGATAACATGTCAAAAAAGGTCCTTGTCAAATCTCTTTAAAAGTGATACTTAACGACCAAACTGTATAAGTAAGACATAATCTCTTTGCCGCATGTACTTTACCCGCCCTCCACTCCCCTTTATGTAACCCCAATTTCTGGAAATCGGTTACATGTATGCTAAGTTCCCCAGTTCCAAGGACTTCAAGACAATATTCAAAGTCAACTGAAGGCTTCTTAAACTCGTAAATACTCCACATAATTCTCCTCTAACTACATGACAACCACACAAGAGAAATCTCCAATTTCACACTTGTATGGTCTTTTAGTGGTTTCCCCATTTACTTGAGTCGTTAGTAAGCTTTTCGAACCCGAATACTAATCCTTAACGCAATGCATCACAAGACACGACTCAAATGCCTAACACAATTAATTAATCCTATATCAAATTACTACACATGTATTCCTATCAATATCCTAAACCATTCCTACATATAATCCGTGATCTGTCTATATTCAGTTTATATAACATTCGTATTTCTCCAATCAGGTTAGAATTAAACCAATGCATGCCCTAAAGAGCTTTCGTCTGCATTAACTGAGTGGTAACCAATTACATACTGAATTGGGAATAATGAATAAATAAAAAAACTCGGTGTGAATAAGGAATAAGTATTCAAATGTATGTGAAAATATTTGAATCGGGAATAAGTAACTGGTTACTTATTCCTTATTGAATGGGGAATAACGAATAAGGAATAAGTAACCAACTTGATTTCAGTCTTTTGTTTTTGTCCCCAAATTTTGTTTCCACTTCTTTCATTAGATCAAGAGCTGGGATACTATGTCAGATACTACCATACTTAACTCCTCTCTGGTAGCTAATGAATTAACTGCAGTTTTTATTTTGAGAATGTCTCCCTGGAGAATGGCAACACTACTCACATCTTCACTAACCAAATCCCCAGATTGTGAGCTTTTAGCTGACCTAGTTAATGGTCTACTGTTTTCCGTTCTAGTATCCTGGAAATTAGTGTTCAGGGTAGGCGGAACAGTTTTCTTTTCATTGTTCATTTTGCTACAATAATTTGGACAGGTTAAGAGAGTTCAGCACAGCATAATGCTGGGGCCTCAGTGACTGAGTGGTAAGTAATAGAGTTTGTGTAATTGGATCAGCACGGAGGTCCTCTCAAGAAGGAATAAACTGACACAAAGTTTACACACAAGAGAAAGAAAGCTAACTTTCAGATTTCTAAACTCCTCTAATTTTACAAAATACACATAATCCACAGATACATTGAAACTATATCTTGAAGGATGAATGATTCATATAGACATTGGTTTGAAAAAGAATCATTACATCACACTGCTAACTACGTAATATTACCAACATCTGAGAGATAATTTGCTAACTGCCTACCCTGGTGGCCGTCTTGCTCTCATCTCTGCTAGAACGAAATATGGATAATCTATTTCTGTTATTTTAGCGACGACAAAATGATTAATAGACTGACAATAACATCGCTCGATCTGTGAACTTAAGCATTACTTTTTCTATTTTATCCCTTACATTTGCAAATATCCTTTTAAAGATAGCTAAAGCCCAACATATAATAGAAAGCCTTTTCCACGTTTCCAGCAGATTTCAGTTTGTGGTGTTAGTGTCATTATACAAGTTGTAAATGGAGATAACGTACTGTGGGTGTAAGCAATCGGAATAAGCTCAGGCTTTTCCACCAAGAATTGGAGAAAATAATAAAATTTAATAAAACCCTCATCCGACATACCACAGAAGTCATCATTGTATATACTTACATCTTATTTAGCAAATGACATCGTGTCCACATCACAACATCATAGCCTTCTGTATGGGCGACTCGACGGAAATGATTTATTCTCACCCATGCGTCGAAGAAATCCAGCTGATTTGCTAACCTTATTTTTCTGATCTCAGTCTGGTTGTCTCAGGCTGATTATCTGTCATAGTGTCCATGAGGTAGCAACTACCTTAAAAGTCAAGAAAACCTGTTTGCCAAACGTTCCCGACCCGCTACAGTTGAATCAAACCTAATAATGCAATTGCAAGTTAAAATTGCAGCACTTACCAATCAGAGTGGTTCATTTTGCGCTAGTAGTAGCAACGCATGCGATGTTGCATGGACAGAAAATATAAATTTCCAAGAAAATGCATGAAGGATCAATTTTCTCACATGATTATCAACTTTGTATCATGCTTGAGGGGTCTTTAATATATGATGGTAATTGTAAAACCAATATCAATAAGAACACATGCATGCCACATACATGGCGCCCCGAGTGGCCGAGTGGTCTAAAACGCTTTCCGTTACGGACTGCCATCTCACCCCTGTCTGTGTGGGTTCGAGTCTCGGATTCAGCCAATGTGGGTATGTGAGAAAGCTTGCCAGTAGCTTCTCGTGGGTCGGTGATTCTTTCCGGGGTTTTCCCGGGTTCTTCCTCCACCATTAATACTGGCCGCCATGTATAGCCTATCGTGTGCTGAAAAATGGCGTTAAGCCCCTCACCACCAACAACAATGCCACATACAGTTTCAACTTCTACAAAGAAAATATGAATTGTGTATGATAGTAGCACAGTTCTTCAATTCTCCATTTATAGTGCAACACATATAAATAACGTACTTCAGTCATTATACACTTTGTTAGAGCAGTGGAACCATATAATAACTACATGATACATCCGTGCAATGTTGAGTAAGAAAGAAAGTATGCATGTATGTATGTATGTATGTATGTATGTGTGTGTATGTGTGTGTGTGTATGTATGTATGTATGCCTGAATATGATCGATATAATATTTATACAGCAGCCCTAGAACTATTTAAAATTAGAACTGATGAAAGTGAAAAGTTATTATTAAAAATATTTATTACTTATTGTTGTGTTCATATAACATCATTCGATTAAATGTGGTAAAAGTATATCGATGCAACTGCCAATAAATCACAAATAATGGTTGGATGGCGTGGGTGGGTTGGTGGTCGAAACAACTGCATTCTGACGGAAGATAACCGAATAGGAAGCTTGTCACACCGTCATAAACAATTGACTCTTCCAGGTCCTGGCTACTTTCGAGGAATCTGGTATAAATAGACCACTCTGTTTCAGCTTATGGAGAATGAGACGTTACGCTGCATGTCGATTCGAATAGTGTTAAAATAGTTCATTCGTTAAACAAATTATGTAATTTCAGCTATATTAAAAGATGCTGATTTGAAAATTCAGTGTGCTACATATCCGGATGTCACTCGAGGTGCTGTGAAGAACAAACTATAGTGTACAGTAAATCACATATTTTTCAATTATTATATGTTTGTCTAAAGTCAATTATGTATAATGAGTCTCTCTCGTGACACTCCTGACCAGATATTCAAGAGAAGAGTGAGATTTGTCACTCTTATGCATGTATGTATGTGTGATTGTGCGTGCGCGTGCGTCTGTTTGTCTGTATGTATGCATGTGCAAGAGAGTTCATATTCTGTGACAGCATGTGAATGGCATGACTACTTCATATACTGGAATTTGACCTGTACTGTATATAAACCAAGAGGAGTGCAGTGCTTGCCACATCAGGTAGAAGTATACAGATGTGTTATTTAATAACCCAAGCTATTATTGTGTACTGACGTGTGCTGACTGAGAAGGGTGAGCATCTATCTTCAAGACAGATATCTGGGTCAATGTGACTACATTGATTATATAGGTTATATACAGAGCAGATTGAAAACGTGGGAAGTGGGAGAGGTCATTTTTTAAGTCGTTTTCACATATCAAATATAGAAGAGTGAGTTTAGTTTGAACGCGATATAAACAAAATATATGCATGAAGTAACTGCACAAAATGCTGTCAGTATTTTCGATGTTCTTTTTATGACTATCTCATTTGTGAGATTAATCATTTCATTTTGATGCATTCATGTTTTACATGTTGTCAGTGAATGGCATTTTGTTTCTCGAAATATTAAAACTGTATTCGGCTTTCTGGTCAGGGTAAAATTAAGAGCCGTGTTATATTTCACATTTATAAACAAGGGTGTTTTACATTAATTAGCGTAACAAAATATTTTATGGCAAGGAAAATGTAATGGTTGAAGAAAGTGAATAAGAGAACAAATAAATTTCTGAGACATTGACAGTAGAAAATATTTTAGTATTGAGTCAGATAACAATTACATTTGACCCGTCCATTACGTAATTAACGTTTGAACATTTTTTGAAAGCGTGATTATATTTAACAAAATAAGGAGGGGGTGAATGCAGTAGAAAAAATACACGTTTCACTACTGTTTGATATAATAATCGAATACGACATTACAAAACAGATTTTATAAAATTTAATATGAAGATAAATGTTCCTAATATTAATGATAACGTAGGTTGTAATGGAACTTTTTGTTTTGTTGAAAATTATATATGAAAAGGAACATATTTTGGACAACAAATTTATATTAAAGAAACTATATCAAAGGACAAAATATTATTTTATTACTGTATTCTGTTGTGTTGTTTTAAACATATTTCACTGTCATTTTTTATTAAACAATATGGGATTGCACACGAGTTTCAAACGCTGAAAACAAGATTCACATGGGGTTCACACACACACACACACACACACACACACACACACAGGGAGGGGAAGAGTTTTGCATATGTGTTTTCATGTATATATGAGCGAGGAAGTTGTTTTCTTTCTTAATAATACTTGATAACGATATCCATCAACTAGAGAAACCTTATTTAGCTATTTATGTATGTAATTGTGTAGGATTAATGTTTAGACATATTGATGTCATGGCATTTGCTCTTCTATTCACGATATTGTATTTTATTATGTCAATATTATGAAAATAAGAAATAATATAGATGATGCGTCGTTTTCTATTGCCCGAACGAATTACATCGAAATTTGTTGTACATTAGACCGCACATGTGAAATAAAATCGCAGGCACAACCATTATAAGCAGTCAAGGCAAAAATTTAAACACTATTGAAATGACAGCAAAAAAATAATGCACCATGAAAACGTATTGAGAGAGAGAGAGAGAGAGAGAGAGAGAGAGAGAGGGGAATAAATTTTGCATCCAAGATACACATCACATTCAGCACTTATCTTTGAGCGCATACTTAATTTAGCCTTTGAACTTTGATACTTGACATTCGCTCGAGAAGAAAGTGAATATATATATATACACACACACACACACACACACACACACACACACACACACACATATATATATATATATATATATATATATATATATAGTGAAGAGTATATATATATATATATATATATATATATATATATATATATATATATATATAAGACGTGGTTTCCTGAGTGAAAAAAAGACGTATTCCCTCCTATACATAGGTACAATCGATAATTGGATGTGTGACAACTTTCTAAATCCTAGAATCAATGCTCTTCAGGAGGTCATCGTTATCCTGCCATTCGATGACGTACGGAGTTTGAGCTGTTCCCTTTTATAGACTCGAGGAGTAAGTGTAACATTTTCGATATCCTGTCTTGGGTGACAAATACGTATCTACTCCTGGACTTGGGGTATGAAGTAAACACCCACATCGCAGTGGCCACACTTTGGTCATGTTCGGAAACTTTGGTACTCTTCTCGGTGTACTTTGGTATCAATGTTCGGAATGTTACTGGGATTTATAGTCAATTATTTTACCCTCTTCCATTTCACATTTCGTGTTGTCTAATGGAAAACATTAAAAACACCATTGCTTCAAACATGTGGATGAGTTTCCATTCATACGTTTAGAAAATGTATTCATTTGGGACAATTATTCTTTTTTGAAAGTTTGTATAGTTGTTTTAGTATTTATAACCTTTTGAACTTATCCAACTTAGTCGTCAGCATCTTATATGCTTAATATTATAGGTTGCAAGGGTGGAATTTTCTTTTTCGATCTATAAAGAGCGCATTTATCTCGGCAGGTGAACGATTAATTAGATTTATTGGGACCGGCGCGTGTTAAATCGCCATACTGCAACAATTTTTAATGGCTGTGTCAAGTGAGAGATGGGATTCTTAATTAAGCGTTCGTTTATTTAACCGTCAGACCGGCTGGAAGGTTAGGGTTAACTTCGATCTTGTATCGGAATTGTCAGATTTGAAGTTGTCCAGGATCAGTTATTTAGAATCTAGAGGTCAAGCAGACTTCAATTTTGGCGCCTACTTATAAAAGGCGGGTGGTATATTTAATCCGGATTGGTTACGCTTAATAAGGGGCGTGGTTACCACACGAACATTCTTGGGTTTTAATATGTCCCACCGCAAAATTTAATCAGTCTACGCTTTTCTGCAAGAGAAAACAAATGTAGGAGACTCCGAGTTTGAATTTAGAAGAAATTCACTTGCAAAATAATTATCCAAGGGGGCGGATGTCTGGAAAGTCGACGGACACGATTTTGGCGGTAGAAGCGAGCAAAGCTTGAAAGTACAAGGTGAAATAACTCCACGGGACGTATCCACGTACCTACCTATCTACGTATCTACGTATCTACGTACTTAGGTATCTACCTACCCACACAAAGTTCGAGGGCCGAAAGAGGCGAGACAATAGAGAGTTTGGAGAAGAGAAAAGTGGAAAGGACCAAGAATAACAGCCACAGTGAAGTTGGAATGAACCGGAAATAATCAGGTTATGAAGTTGTACAAGGCAATGACTTCGATTATTCACTCGATCCTATGATGAACCAATTCTATCATTTAAAACAGATCGGCTATTTATATAAGTATATTTGTGTTTGAAATTGGGTGAATGATTTATTTCAAAAAGAAGTGTATCTTCCTAATGTAATGTATTATCACGCTTGTTTATGTAATTGATTAAATTGTTATTTTTTATGTACGGTGGCTCGTGTCATTCTGTTTTTCTATATCTGCTCAGATCTCTATCTATTCCACCTATAAGGTTTACCCCCTAGACAACGATTGCCCAATAAAGCGGACACCTTGTAAGAAGATACAAACCGCCAATCGACAACTCACCCCCCAACAATGTGGGGGATTCGTGGCAAAGTGGGGGATCGACCGGGATCAGAACATTTTATTCGAGTAAAGAGTCTGAGCAAATATAGAACAAAATAAGCATCTAAACATTGATAATTTCAATAGTACATTTTTAAGAAATAGCGATCAGAGTGAATTGAATCATTGTCTGCTTATTTTTTTTTTTTATATTCTGTGCATGCAATTTTCTTGCCATTTCTTTTCATATTGTGATGAAATATTGTAAAAGATTGAGGCAGGTTTCTTGCTGTTCGGGTCGCATTCTAAATTTGTGAAGTGAAAGTGAAGTATTACTTTTATATTCTTTTGGGAGAAGAGATATTTAGGCCAACCCCGCAGTAGTAATTAAGCCTTGCTAGTACGTTACGCTGATTTTGGGGAGACATTCCAGCGATATACTGCCCGTTTATTGATTGTTGGTGCAAGGAATAGTCTGGTTTAATTGAGTAGGGCCATACTAGAACTAGGATAAATACGTGTGGGGCTATTTTCGAGTAGGGTAGTAAAACTTGAGTGTAGGTAAAGAACCTAATTCTTGTGTCACTGTACAAGTAGGCCAGGATGGCGACAGACAGACAATTAGTTAGAGAATTCAAGTCGATTATTGGGGACGAACTGGATTACGAAGGGGCCCAGTTAGCTGAATTTGTTGAACGAAGTGTTAGAGAACACAATGAGCAACTAGCCGCGGAACGAGAGAAAGACAGACAGGTAGCGGAACGAGAGAAAGACGGACAGGTAGCGGAGCGCGAACGAGAACTCGAACTAGCCAGATTGCAGGCCGAAGAAAAAGCTAGAGAATGCGAACATATATTAGCCATGGAGAGGCTGAGGTTCGAAGCAGAGTCCAGCAGAGGTGAAGACCTGAACGGACGTTCAGGATCTACAAGTAGGCGATCTGAAGACAGACGACCAATACAGATCACCATGCCCATGTTCAACGACAAGGACGAGATCATTGACAACGTTTTGACACAGTTGGAAAAGTTGGCACTGGTTCATCAGCTACCCAAAGACCAGTGGGCTATCAATGTTTCGGCATTCTTACAGGGAACCGCGAAAGACGTTTACCATAACATGACGCCGAACGAGGTAGACAACTACGACTCTTTGAAGAACGCGCTACTACGGCACTATGAGCTGTCAGCGGAAACGTTTAGGAAACTCTTTAGAGGATCATTGAAGAGAGCTACCGAAACGCACGTTCAATTCCATAGCCGCATACACGTAATTTTTGATAAATTAATGAAGATGGCTGGTACCGCGCTAACGTATGAAGGCATACGCGAGGAAATTTTGAAAGAACACGTCTTAAGTACATACAGCAAAGTCTTAATAGTATTCTTAGTGGAGCATGAATTCTCAACCTTGGATGATATAAACGTGATGGCCGAGCGCTATGACAGCGCGCACTCACGTCCAACCACTTGGGGTAGCAGGGACCGACCTGGCATCGGTGAGCATAGAAAGACCACTGAGGTGGTACCCCACGGACGGAATGGTCAGAATGGTGGGAGGCCAGGGGCCGGAAATCTCAGCCGAGAACATTTCCGTGGGTCGGGGAAGACTCAGGGGGCAGAGAAAGATACCACGGGGAGGAAAGATGAGCCGGTGTGTTACTGCTACAACAGACCAGGCCATGTCGTTAAGGACTGTAGGAAGTATCGTCCGACAACAATTAATTCGGTAACTATGAATACTGTTAAGGAACAGAAAACAGTGGAGCTGACTAACACAGCGGTAGCTACGGTTAATGGTGAGAGGGCAACCGTACAGTTTGATACCGGCTGTAGTTATCCGGCCTTGGTAGATAGTAGATATGTCAAGCCTGGAGATTGCACAGGCGAGACGGTTGAAGTCCAATTTGCTAACCGGACTAAAGATTCGCTCTCGGGCGTAAACATTGATCTTGATTCGCCGTATGTAAAGGGACGAATTGAAGCAGCGTGTTTGTCGGGACTGTCTCATGACGTAATATTAGGGTGTAGGTATGTGTTACCACAGCCTAACCCTCCGGCGTGTACACCTGTACACGTGGGGTCCGTTGAGACGAGGGATATGACGCGAAGGTCAAGGTCAAAGCCGCTAAGACCCACGACTTTGCCCATAGACAATTTGCTACCTGGCGAGTTGAGGAAACTTCAAGAGGTAGATTTGTCTCTCAACAATGTATGCAGGTACGCAAAAGATGGGTCCATACGGAAATTGCCAGACCGCGAGGTGAAGGTCGCGGTATTTTGTACCGGTACGCCAGGAAAGGGACCGATACGTTTAAACAAGTTGTTGTGCCTATAGTAAAGCGAGCAGAAGTGCTTAGGATGGCACATGAGGGTCTATTTCGAAGCCACATGGGTGTGGCGAAGATCAGAGATAGGTTAGTGAGGGAATTCTACTGGCTAGGTGTGTACGGGGATGTTCGGAGTTTTTGTTTGTCGTGCGACAAGTGTCAGCGGATGGCACCTAAGACCTTCCATCGCCCAATGCCACTAGGAACCACCCCACTGATTGACGAACCTTTCTCGAGGGTGGCGATGGACCTAGTATGTCCGATAAAGCCGGCGGCAGGAAGCGGTAATCGTTATATACTAACGATAGTAGATTACGCCACCCGGTATCCGGAGGCCGTGGCCTTGAAAACCATTGACTCAGTCACAGTGGCTGAGGCCTTGTTAGGAGTTTGGTCGAGAGTTGGTGCCCCTGGTGCCCCTGAGGAGATACTGACTGACCAGGGGACGCAGTTTGTGAGCCAGGTGATGGAAGAGGTAAATAGATTACTGTCCATTAGACACCTGACAACTACCCTGTATTACCCACAGTGCAATGGGTTTGTGGAGTGTTTCAATCGAACATTGAAACAGGCTCTGAAGAAGCTCTGTGAAGGTCGACCCAGGGATTGGGATCGATACCTTCCCGCGATACTTTTTGCGTATCGAGAAGTACCACAGGCTAATTTGGGTTTTTCGCCTTTCGAATTAATCTATGGGAGGACAGTCCGGGGACCCATGGCTGTATTAAAACAGCTATGGACGGATGAACAAGCATCCGAGGAAGTGCGAACAACATACCAATATATGGTTGATTTCCACAATAAGCTGGAAGAGATTTCTAAATTGGGTCAGGAGAAACTCCGCGACGCAAGGGAGCGTCAAGCAGAATATTACAATAAAAGGACGAAGGAACGTCACTTTGAGGTGGGTGACATGGTGCTGTTGTTGCTGACATTAGAGCACAACAAACGTCAATTCTCACGGAGGGGACCATTCGTGGCAACGGAGAAAAAGGGTGGGCAGAACTACTGTATCCGGATAGGAGACAAGGAGAAGCTGTACCACTTAAAGTTCCTGAAATGTTACCGTGAAAGAGAGACACCCATAGAGTTTGTGGTTGCTACAGTGGTGACTGAAGAACCCGACGACAACGGAGGATAGGCGGAAGTACTCCCTAGTTGTCCTCTGACGAAGGAAGAAACCTACGTCAACGTTGTCCTTGACGGGACGTTAACGTCAGAGCAACGTAAGGAAGTGGAGTCGTTATTCCAAGACTACTCAAACGCCTTGACAGAACGACCTGGTAAGACGGAGTTGGAGGAGTTCACCCTAAAGCTACTGGATGAGAAGCCGGTGAAATCGAAACCA
Organism: Megalonaias nervosa; assembly: GCA_016617855.1. NCBI lineage: Eukaryota > Metazoa > Mollusca > Bivalvia > Unionida > Unionidae > Megalonaias > Megalonaias nervosa. The sequence goes on along the minus strand of JAECUM010030633.1, from coordinate 25,066 downwards.
TATCCGTTACCCTATGCGAAATTAGAAACTGTCCTAAATGAAATTCAAGCCATGATAGACTTTGGAGTTATAGAACCAGATGAGTCGGCGTATAGCTCTCCTGTTGTGCTGGTACAGAAGAAAGACGGTAAACACAGATTTTGCGTCGATTACAGGAAGTTAAACAGGATCACGGAATTCCAGGTAGAACTGTTACCTGATCCTGAGTCCATATTTGCTGGGGTAACCAATGAGAAGTATTTTTCGAAAATCGATCTGTCTAAGAGATACTGGCAAATTCCAATTCGAAATGAAGACAGAGCAAAACTTGTCTTCGCAACTCCAGATGGGACCTAGCAGTGGGAAGTCATGCCATTCGGGGTCCAGAATGCGCCTAGTGTCTTCACGCGTATGATGCGAAAATTACTTGAACCGTTAAGGGGGACTGGAGTTTCAAACTTCATGGACGATTTACTCTTAGCAACAGCTACTTGTGACGTTCATATCATTTTGCTGAAAGATGTTTAATTGCGACTTCGACAAACGGGACTGACCGCACGACCATCTCAGTGCCACATAGGGTTTAGAAAAGTAACTTACCTAGATCATACCCTCAGCGAAGACACGTTAACCCCAGATAGTTCAAAGGTCGACCAACTTAGGGACGCAGTACGACCGACCACTAAGACGGAAGTTCAATCTTTCTTGGGACTGGCAGGGTATTATCGTCGCTATGTTGCTAACTTCTGCGCTACTGCTAGCCCATTGACCAACTTGACTCGGAAAAAGCTCCGACGAAAGTTATATGGACAGACGCATGTGAACGAGCATTTCAGACGTTGAAGGGCAGACTGACGTCAGATGCAGTAGTGAAATTGCCTGATGTGACACGAGATTTTGTCTTACGTACTGACGCTTGTGATAAAAGTTTATTGGCAGTGTTATTACAAGAGCATGACGGAAACTTATTCCCAGTTGCATGCAGTAGCAGGAAATTGTCAACTGCGGAACGCAATTATTCAGTCTCTGAGAAAGAATGCTTGGCAATTATCTTTGGGATATCTAAATTCCAACGTTACCTGTATGGACGAAAATTTATTTTAGAAACTGACCACCAACCACTCGCCTATTTAGCTCAAACTAAGTTGACCAATGAACGATTAATGAGATGGTCATTATATCTACAGCAGTACCAAGTCCAGGTACGGTATATTAAGGGCAGCGAGAATGTAGGGGTTAATTGCTTCAGTAGACTAGGGACGTCTGAGGTGAAAGGTTCACCTGAGGACGTGTAAGTGAATCAAATTGGATCTCCAAAAATTTGGAGAGTAAAAATCCCTGAGTTTTCTCTTGAAGGAGGGGCCTCTATAAGGGTACAAATTTCTGTCGATCCATAAAGAGAGCATTAATTTGGGCAGGTGAAAGATTAATTAGATTTATGGGGACCGGTGCGTGTTAAATCGCCATACTACAACAATTTTTAATGGCTGTGTCAAGTGAGAGATGGGATTCTTAATTAAGCGTTCGTTTATTTAACCGTCAGACCGGCTGGAAGGTTAGGGTTAACTTCGATCTTGTATCGGAATTGTCAGATTTGAAGTTGTCCAGGATCAGTTATTTAGAATCTAGAGGTCAAGCAGACTTCAATTTTGGCGCCTACTTATGAAAGGCGGGAGGTATATTTAATCCGGATTGGTTACGCTTAATAAGGGGCGTGGTTACCACACGAACATTCTTGGGTTTTAATATGTCCCACCGCAAAATTTAATCAGTCTACGCTTTTCTGCAAGAGAAAACAAATGTAGGAGACTCCGAGTTTGAATTTAGAAGAAATTCACTTGCAAAATAATTATCCAAGGGGGCGGATGTCTGGAAAGTCGACGGACACGATTTTGGCGGTAGAAGCGAGCAAAGCTTGAAAGTACAAGGTGAAATAGCTCCACGGGACGTATCCACGTACCTACCTATCTACGTATCTACGTATCTACGTACTTAGGTATCTACCTACCCACACAAAGTTCGAGGGCCGAAAGAGGCGAGACAATAGAGAGTTTGGAGAAGGGAAGAGTGGAAAGGACCAAGAATAACAGCCACAGTGAAGTTAGAATGAACTGGAAATAATCAGGTTATGAAGTTGTACAAGGCAATGACTTCGATTATTCACTCGATCCTATGATGAACCAATTCTATCATTTTAAACAGATCGGCTATTTATATAAGTATATTTGTGTTTGAAATTGGGTGAATGATTTATTTCAAAAAGAAGTGTATCTTCCTAATGTAATGTATTATCACGGTTGTTTATGTAATTGTCTTTTTGTTTGTCTATATCTGCTCAGATCTCTATCTATTCCACCTATAAGTTTCACACTTTATATTAATATTTACTCGATCCGGGCAATAACACCGAAGGCGATCACCCTCTAGACAACGATAACACAATACAGCTGACACCTTGTAAGAAGGTACAATCCGTCAATCGACAACCAACCCCCAACAAAGTGGGGGATTCGTGGCATAGGTGTTGTTTGATGGAACTTTATGGAGTTTACAACAAATCCACGTGGTGGTAACATGACATGAGGTATTGCAAAACAATGACTCACACTTGGCGGTCGGCAATATTAGAAGATGGATGAAAGGACTGAAGATTTTCGCAGAAATTATTTGTCATACTTACATATGAGGAGCAAAACCCAAGACTTTAAATCTCAATAATGAATTTCCAAATCGGATTGATACTTCTATTGTTGCTTGGATTTGTGTATCTGACATTTAGCCATGACTTTATTATTACGGAAATTAAAGCAAACTTCACAAGGAACTCCGGAAACTTCAATTTGTTCTTGAATCCATAGTAACGGCCGGTTCCCCTTTCAGGGAGCTAATTGGTCCTCCTGCTGCGAGAGACGTACATAAACATTCTAGACTTCTAGTAGACAATTTGAGAGCTGGGGTTCTGTTTGATTACAATGTGAGGGTCACTTGTCTTAACCACACATAAATTTTGATTGAAGTTTTGTTTAGAAGAGAGCAGTGGGCTGTTCGATGTAAGTAGTTGTAAACAAGTAAACTGGGATCAAGGAGCCATCCAATGTAAGATGTTGTAAACAAGTAAACTTAATTTTGCCTTTATTACTATTGCAAGATGTTTTAGCAATCGCTTTCTAGCAATATGTAGGGAGTGTTCATGTCGACTGTGTGATACAATGTCGGATCTCACGCAGTATTTCCACTTTTTTCTTTTTATTGTCATTTTCTTTTGCAGATGTCATATAATTCAACCAAATGTATTGCAACAAATTATTCTTACATCTTGTTTAAAGTATTCTTTCCTATGACGTAAACCGAGAGCTCCCTTCCCCTTTTTCCTCCAAACACTTCAAAAGCATGAACAACAACAACTCACAATGGGTATGTGAGAAAGATTGCCAGTAGCATCCCATGGATTGGTGTTTTTTTTTTCTCGAGATTTTCCCGTGTTTATCCTCCAGCAGTAACATTTGCCGCCATGTACAGTATGTCATGTGAAGAAAAATGACGTTAAACTCTCACAAACAAACAACAACAACTGCACCAAAGGAAAAATCAGAACCACCAATATCACCACTGTCAACAGGAGCAAATTCAGAACAAGAAAATTACCAACAATTACCGCTCTACTACTCTATTTTAGTTACCAAGTGCTAATTTTATCTCATGTGATACTATTTATACCTCCACTACTACTGCTTTAGCATAAATGTTGTTCTCTGTTTAGGACAAACGCTACTACTACTACTACTACTACTACTACTACTACTACTACTACTGCAACCGCTACAACCGCCATCACTTCCTTTTGTCGTTGGGGGAGACACGAGAACAGTGTTCTTGACCTGACTGCAATATTTTTGCTGTTCTTCTTTCTGAACACAGATAATCCTGGTCGAGAACAGTCAAGAACATCGTTCTTTCATTGAGAACCCACAAACTTCTGAGGTTTAAATAGACAAGAACACACATAACATCTGAAGCTGAAATAAACATGAACCCACACAACCTCTGAGGCTGAAATAAACAAGAACCCACGCAACCTCTGATATTGAAATAGACAAGAAAATGAAAGATCATGCCAAGCTCTGATTCGCTATGTTGTTTTGTTTTATTTCAACCTAAGATCAACAATCTAGGTTGAACAAAGACGGCCTGAGTCACCGCAGTTTATTACCGAATTCAGTAAGGGATCGACCATTTTGTTTTAACCCCCTCCAACTTTGAATTAGCTTGAAAAATCATTATGGGTCTGCTTTGTGAAAGAAAAGAACTAATCATATGACAGGATCTTATTCTCCTACTCCCACCCACAAAATAAAGATTAAAGAATTAAATAAATGATTTGTTACAAATAATTGATGATTACTCGACCTGATGAGATTCCGATTTGATTCAATAGGCAAAGAGCATTTGCACGAAGGTAAAACCACATAGATCTGAAGAAGAAACAATGTTATTACTTCTGTGCCTGAAGTAGTGTACTTTGTTGTTGTTGTTAATGGAAAGCCTACACCATTTGTTTATCTATTTATCTTCGCATGCAATCATACGGACGATGGGTAATAATGACGGAATATGTGATTTGAGTTAAAGTGTACTACTAGTAGTATATGAAGATGAGGTTCCTAAACCAAAAGAGGATCCTAGACCAGAAACCCAACCCCCCACCCTCCGAAATTTTGGATAGGATAGGTGGAAAGAGATTCCCGAGCCTTAGATTTATTTCTCTTTAAACAATAAAATATTAATATATAATGTATCATTATAATCCAGTACGACATGTCGGATTTGATCTAAGAAACAGATTTTTTAAAAGATTTAATTAAATCAAATCAGCTTCAAAATATACTGATATAAAACCTAAAATAATAAGCGACTGTATTAAAAAAGTTGGTTATCATTTATCGAGAAAGTATGGATCAGTATGGTTATTCGCAACTGAAAATGATGAGAGAATAATAGGTTGGGCTGATGATCCAATGACATTTATTGACAACATGGTTGATGCCGTATTTGATAATGATATTTCTAAACATCTACTACTGTTGTAACCATATTTTATGATAACCTTTTTCATACCTGCTAACTCTCATTGGTAGGATATCTGTTAACATACTGTCAATAATACGAAACTCGCGTATTAAATCGTCCATATCATATTTTACACCTCGCAAATAAGATCGTATCTCATCAAGTAATTTTTTGTAAGTGATAAATGCTATCTTACAAGCATTTTTTTCGTCTCAAGTCGAGGCACAATTTTCTTAAAAGCTGTTGAAAGAGAGACACCGACACCAGATATGATATTGTTAACAGAAATGGATTTAATGATACCCCACTTGAAATTATGCCAGAGCTGGTTATCAGCAGTGGCAAATATGATATTATTCGAAGTATTCTACTGTAATACTTATAACATTGTTTTACACACCAAAGGATTTTATGATAATATCTGTAATATTGCATTAGAGCGTCAACATCTTGTTTTGGAATTTCTTCTGAAATATGATTGAAATCGATGATTTGTTTTTTTAATATACAATATTTGCTTACAGTTTTATATAATATTAAAACTCTAGCACCAACAATCGAATCAAGAAACTCACCGAACTTATTATTGTTAGGATCAGCTATAAAATCTCTGTACTTGTCATAAACATCTGACGAAGTATCATTATATCATTTATCTGTTAGTACATCATTTTTCTTTAAGCAAGTAAATGAATCAAAAATATCTCCTACTTCACGTTCGTACAAATCTGTTTCATTCGCCAAATTACTGTAATCTTTTTCTGTTTCATCAATATACCCTAATACCAAGCTTATCTGATCTAACGTGAAATTTTTTAGAACAAGATGTTGTCTGATAATTGCATGTGCTACCACGAAATTTGCCAGCATTAAGTTTCGGAGTATGTTTATGATAAGTTGGATAAGACTAACCGCATCAGCTACTTTAACCAATAAATTTGCATATGATGGTCTTGTGAACATTTTTTCAACTTCATTGTAATAATTTCGTAATGACAATTGTCTAGGGCGTTGGAGTGATGGAATTGGAATATCGTCCTCATAACTTATGTCGTAATAAGAATCAATTTTTTCCCATTGTGTTTGTAGGACTTCTTCAAAAGACTTCTTTTGCTCATCATTGCTGAGATAACTAATTTCATTGTCAAAATCATTGATTATCGCGAGAGATTTATGAACAATAATCGGATTAAATTCTGTTTTTTTTTTTTAACGCATCGTTGGTAGCAGTGCGTTCGAGTACGCTTTAACAATTAACTCAGCATCTGCTGTTATGGTAACAATTTTAACTAGGGTTTCCTTGCCGTGGTAGTACATACCGAGATATTTAAAAATATGTCGTTTTAAAAAAACTATTGTATAACTTTCTGTTTCACTTTACTCCTATTATCTTAGTTTCCGCTAGATTGTCAAGACGATTATGATTTTAGTTTATTCGTCTTTCTTCCCCCGCTTTTCCACCATGTGCTTGTGCTTTTATTAAGTCCGATTTTATTATCAAATCTATATTTTTAAAGTCAAGCTCGATCAATATTTTTTTAAACACCATTTAAACTTGTTTTTGTTCTTCTACACAATCATCAGGATGAGAGTAACTTCTTATAATATCAAAGTTTTCTATTGCTTTCAACAGATGTGGTCCTCTCATATACATAACAAGAATAAAAAATTTTCTTCATCTGAAAATGGAGAATTTATCATTGTAATTGTAAAATATTTCATGGTATTCATTATACGCGCTGATAGTGATTGGTTCCCAACATCTATTTTAGGATTAAAAATATTATCATAAAATTCTCTGGCAACGGATATAATTGGTGGTTCTGACATTATTTTAATTTTAAATTTGATCATCGAGTGTATATATCTGAAATGATGTCAGTCCTGGAAACGGACGTTCAGCAGCGAAAACATGAACTCGGAAATATAAGTACTTGTTGACAGTATTTTCTGTCGGAATCGTAAAATATTGTGTTGTTGAAATATAAGTGTCTGTTCTACTGTATAATATTACCCAGTCGATATCATTGTTTGATACTTCCAATCGCCAATTTTAAATTCGACCAACACTAGAGTTTAATCGACCACGCAAATGAAATTGCCAAATAGCAACTGCAGTAGGACATTTAATTTTAATCCAAAAATTTAAACTTCTCCGTTGGTCGTTTATTCGTGTTTATCGGAGAAAGCGTAATAAGGATAATTTTCAGGATAATATGCTGATGCGCTTACCTCATACCCAACTCGATTTTCAGTTGCCTTAAAAAGTGTTGGAATATATCCATCTTTGTTTCTGGTTCGTTTTACACCACTAGACAGACTGTCAACATGTGCTTTATTTGTCAGAGCATTAGGGTTAACTGGAAGATATGTCGTAGTTATTTTATTATTTCTCATGTTTATGTTGCCTGTCATTGGTCCACCAGATTTTTTAAAATATGGGGTAAGTTCTTCTTTTAACTGAGCATAACTAATAGCATCAGTTTCATTAGCTGGTGGCGAGGTTGTCGGTTATCCAGTTATTTTTGAATTTGACATAGACAGGTTACCTGTCATTGTCACTGGCTTTGTTAAGTTCATTATCGTCAACGGATTTTAGTTGCGCATAACTTACAACTTGTGTGTTATCTACATTTGCTGGCGGATATACAGTTTCTAACCCAATAATATTTTTTACCCGACATGTTAATATTACGTGTAACTGACCCACCGGTTTTATCAAGTTTGTTACTATATACATACTTCAACTGCAAATAACTTACCGCTTGAGTTTGATTTAAGTTTGCCGGTGGATATCCAGTCTCTAAATTTAGAATTGTTTTCCTGACTTATCTAAGTGACCGCTTAAAGTTCCTCCTGTCAGTGATAGTTTATTATTGTCGACAAATTTAAGTTGTGCATAACTAACAGCTTGTGTATTAACAACGTTTATTGGCGGATAATTTGTTTCTAAATCTAGTACTCGTTGATTTGACATAGACAGGTCTGTCTGCGTGGGTTCGAGTCTAAGATTCGGCGAATGTGGATATGTGAGAAAGCTTGCCAGTAGCTTCTCGTGGGTCGGTGGTTCTTTCCGCGGATTTCCCGGTTTCTTCCTCCACCATTAATACTGGCCGCCATGTATAGCCTATCGTGTGCTGAAAAATGGCGTTAAGCCCCACAACAACAACAACAACAACGACATAGACAGGTTTCCTGTCATTTTATCGCCAGTTTTTTTTCTTCAGGTAGCCCGATAAATCAATATTGTCGTTTGTTATTGTACTTATAGCCGACGAATCTCCTAATGATGTTCCAAATTGTTTATAATAGCTCATTATTTATTTATTGTCTGACAATTTTTTTATATGTAAATTATATAACATAAAATTGTATAACAATGATGGCAAAATCGTCGATATTAAACTTTGATACAGAGCGGTTGGTGAAACATAAACATAACAATGAACTTCCAGATTGTCATTATCCTATTGTTGGAAGAACTGGATCGGGAAAAACAAATTTGCTTATGAATTTACTGCTGGGCAATAATTTTAACTACGATCGAGTTTATATTTACACAATTAATCCACAACAAGATAAGTACGAGCTACTTAACGAATATAATAACAAACTTCGTGATGATCTTGAGGATGGTGAAGACTTTTTTTATTATCAAACAACCAGAAGAACTTGTTCCAGTCAATCAACTTGATTCAGATGAACATGAGATAGTTGTTTTTGATGATATTCCGCTAAACAATGAAGAAATGAATAAAATAAGATCATATTTTTCACTATCACGTAATAAGAAATGTAATTCTATTTATCTCGCCCAAAGGTTTAATAATGTTGACAAATTTATGAGACGAAATACTGCTTGTTTTATATTATTTCCCGGACTGGACAACGTTGACGTTAGAAATATTGCAAACGAACGATGTGGCGACGTAACAAAAGATAAATTTATTGAACTATATCATCAGACAACAAAAAATAAATATAATTTAATTTTATTTGATAAATTAACACGTGATCCAGATAAAATGTTTCGCTGTTGTATTGACAGATATTCGCAGTACGTTTTATCAAACATCTTTGATATAATTATGGATAAACGAGCAAAGCACAGAAAACATATATAAGATTTGAAAAACTTGTACAATCTCAGGCAGAATTTAAGCAAAACGTATAGCAAGCACGACGTGGACAGATAGTTGCCGCAGAAGCAGCAACTACAGGTTTCAAACCAGTTACTGAGGCTTTACTTGGAAAAGAACCTGAAACTAAACCACTATCAGAAGAAGAACTTAAAAAACTACAGGAAAAAGGTTTAATCGGACTAGTTAAAGAACAGCAAGAAGTAGCTGCTGCAAAAGTTATTGGAAGATCTGATGAAGGAAAAAAGAAAGATTAGCTGAGGCACTTGTAGTAAATATTGCCGATCCTGCTGCAAGACAAAATGAACTAAATTTTCTTATTAATAATCCACTTGCATTTGAAAGACGATTAGCAGAAGTAAAACTAGCTGATCCAGTTGAGAGAATGTTTGGCGATATAGACGAAAAAACTGAAGAATCGAAAAGTAAAGGTGAGAAATCAGCGTTGGAGAGAATATATGAAGAAGAAGAAGCTTTTAGAAAAGAGCATGGATTGCATGCTCAAGAAAGAGAAAGATGTTTAACTGATGTTGGAAATATGATAAGTAGAGTAGAAGATGATGAGTATAAAGATTTTTACAAAGAATATGGTTTTAAAAATGTGAGAATATATAATATTAGAAAAGATGATTTTGACGCTGATGAAAAAATTAGAAAGTTACGAAAAATATCAGAAGAAAGTCAAAAACATCTTAAAGATATAGTATTAAAAATAAAAATTACCAGGAAAGTATTAGATTATTATGACATTGGATTATTGCTAATCCTTATGTTGACATTATTAATAATGTAAAAAAAACAAACATAACATATACGAGAGTCATCAATCTAGTGGTTTAGCTACTGAAGCAAAATATTTAGATGAAAAAGGAGTAGAAAGAGGTAAAAAATCAGGGATAGCTGAAGAAGCTCCAGAAATTATGCAAACTGAGGAAGATCTAAAAAGATCAGTTGAAGATGCTGAAAAAGCTGAAAAATAAAAAACTGGAAAAGGAGTAAAAATATTTACATCAGTTGCTGAAATGATAGGCAGATTAATGCTATTGATATCGTCAAAGGAAGCTGAAAATATTGGTGTTGAAATTGACAATGAAATTATTGACATACTTGATCATTTAAGATCGGAAAATTTATTAACATCTGACGAATACGAAATTTTACACCGCGACTTAATTTTATAAAATATAATAAATAACAATGTCAACAACATTATTATTAGACTCTAGCACAGCTGCTAAAGATAGCGCAAATTTTTCAGTAAAATATATTCCGCCAATACAACTTGATACTGAAAAGCAGTATGAGATAGGACTAATTTCCTGTACGTGTTGGCATTCTATGGCTAACGCAAAACCTGGAGTAAATGATGAATTTGAATTTATAATTATGTCTATTTTTAAAGATAAATAAGAGCAAAATTAAAATTCCACAAGGAGTTTATAATAATACTGATCTAAATAAGACAATAAAAGGGCTGATAACAAAGGCGGGCGGTGTAGCTGATAATTTTGAGCTAACACCAAATTATGACACGTTAAGAGCCAGATTAAAATTAAAAGATATGTTAATCGATTTTACACCAAGAGAAAAAAGTATCGCACAACTGATAAGATTTTCTCGTGAAAGTTATGGTGCTGCTCCTGAACAAACTATGTCGTATGACAGTGAACTGCCAGTAAATATAAGTGACGTAAACACAATATTAATAAATTGCTCTATTGCATATGGATCTTACTCAGCCCAGGGTAGTAAAGGACAAAAAATGTATAGCTTTTCTCCAGACGTTCTATCGGGATCTATCATGCAAAGTAGTCCACGTCAAGTTATTTGTTATCCACTAAACGTTGAAAATCAAATAAAAGAAATAAGTATGCAATTGACGGATCATTCTGGACGACAACTGGATTTGAACAAAGAGGTTGTTACTTATTACCTGCATCTCGCGCGATCACCTCGTGATTGGCAATAAAATTATACAACCTCAGATATAATGAAACAGAGAAAATTTTTTTACAGAAGAAAAATAGTTGGAGGATTTTTTTGAAATATATTTACTAAAATTATTGAAAATGTTCCAGGAATAGCGCATAAAGTTGCACCAATTGCACTTGACGGGTTAAAAGCTTTTGCAACTGGAGCTGCATCTGCCGCTGGAACTGCGGTTGGACAAAATCTAGCTGGTAAAATAAAAGGCACACCGTCTACATCTGAGATAAAACAAATTATATCAGAAATTGCCCCAACAAAAGAAACTCAACATGTGATGATAACAACAACAAAGAAACGTTTATCACCATAAAGAGAACAAATTATACAAAAATTAATATCTAAGGCAACAGCACCGGAATCATAAAACTTTATATAACGTAATATATAAAAATATGTCTGTTAAAAATTATCTCGATTTAGCAGAAACTTATAACACCGAAGACACCGTAACAGAATTTGAGTATGTTGAGTATCTCGACGAAATTTCTAATGAACTAAATAAGGCTGGTGTCAGAACATTTAATACTCGAGACGAAGATGTATTTCTTTTGCCTCACAAAGCAATATTGGAAGTTCGTGACCAGATTATGACAGTAGCTAATCCACCTGTCGCAATTGCAGCTGGAACAGAAGTAGCTCTTATAAATAATGGCTGGTGTTTATTTAAAAGTGCTAGATATCAGCTAGCTAATCAGACTGTTGAGGATATTTCAAGTCGCCTGCAAATTGCAAGAACAATCTTAAATACTATTTCGTTTTCTGATGATTATTCCAGATCAACTGCAACTAATATGATGTGGTTTAAAGATACTGGAATGGGTGCAGCTGTGCCAGGTTAATTTATTTCAAAAGGAGCATTTGCGCACGGGGCTAATACCGCTGCAGATGCTGTAATTATAAGAGATTTTCTTATCGCTAATGCTGTCAATTTTGGTATAGCCCCACCAGATGCAGGCGATGATGCAGACGCTACAAGAGTATCACTTATTGCAGCTTGTAATAATCTTGGTATAACACCACCAGGAGCAGCAGCGGACGGTATCGCAATGTTAAATATGATTAATAACGCAATTAGCATAAGAAATATACGTTACAATGAAGGTTATGCTAGGAGACGGGTACTTGCAGCAGAATCACGTCAAATTACAATGATGCTGCCGTTGAGCACAGTATTTGGATTTTGTCGCCATTACAATAGAGTATTTTGTGGAGTTAAACATACACCTATTTTAGATCGAGCAGAACAAAATGATTGTTTATTTCGAGTTGGAGGAGCTGATGTACAATTTATCATAAACAAACTTGCGCTGTGGATGCCACGAATAACTCCGTCAATCACAAAAGCGTCAGAATTAAATGATATGCTGCAAAAACACACAAACAGAATTTATTTTCAGCAACATAAAATATATCAATCAGCAGTTCCAAATACTACCGACTACACATGGCGAGTTGCAACAACATCAAGTGAACAACTGTCGAGGCAATTATTTGTTGTATTTCAGCAACAAACGCGACGTGATAACGAACAAGAAAATAATGCAATATTTGATAATGCTGATGTTAGACTAATAAACGCCAGACTAAATTCAAAGCAATATCCAGAACGAGCGATAGAATGCAATTTTGCAGATGACGCTAATAAAAATATTACTCGACCTTCCATGTACCTTATGGATGCAATACAAAAGTATCAAGATGTTGGAGACGGATCTCAGATAACAGTAGAGGAATTTCGTACACTTTATCCAATATTCTATTTTGATGTTAGTAAGCATAGCGAAAGAGCTGTCGATTCAACAGCTGATATTGAAATTACTTGGACACTCGGAACTCCAGCAGCTCAGCTGTACGTATATGCGTTAGTGATCAGCGACAGATTTATAACAATTGACTCTGTCTTAAGTAAAATGTCAGTACAAGTTTGAACAACTTCAAGTTTAATCTGTAATCTGCATATAATGACAAAATATATTGTAAAAGAAATATATTTAACTGATGGTCAAGTTAAAAAATTAGCAGCTGCTGTTGCAAAGCAGAGGCAGGTATCATTAAAAATAACACCTAACACTGAAGGTACTTTAACAAAGTTAATGTTAACCAAAAAAACAAATAAATAAATACGATCGCAAGAAACCTTTTGTTTTAAATTTAAGTGCCACACAAGTAGCTGCAATGGCAAAACAAGGTGGTTTCCTTGGTCCGACATTATCTGTGATAGCCAGAACGTTAATACCTAACATTTTTCCAGTTCTTGGTACATTAGGATTAGCAGCAGTTTCTGGCGCAGTATCTGGCGCAACGAAAACCACTGTCTCAGGGGATGGAATAAAGAAAATTTTTGTCTAAAGATAAATATAATGCCTACACGAAAAACGGCAAAAAATAGACAACTACGAAAAAAAAAAAAAAAAAAAAAAAAAAAAAAAAAAAAGGGCGCGATCGCGGCGAAAAACAAACAAAGGTGGATTTAGAGGATCGTTGCTGGCGGGAGTAGCGGGAAGTATATTACCAAATCTGTTGGGAATAGGCCGGGGACTAACATTGCCAGGAACTCGACCGCGTTAAGCAACTTTGATACACTTGATAAGCTAATTAAAGTAAAAAATTTCTGTGGAGTTTATTCTAAGGATGAACTTGATGATGCAATTGCCCCAGCACTAACTTGGGGTTCGTGTGTGATAAATATACAATATTTGAATGACGGATCTGGCACACATTGGGTAGCTGTTTGTAATAACAATTATTTTGATTCATTTGGACTTCCACCAAGTGATGCAATAAAAAATATATATAAAATAAAAATATAAAATAATAAATTATTCGTCTAATCAAATTCAGCCTGTTGGAACTTCTGCTTGTGGATACTATTGTGTAATGTTTATAAACAAATGTCCCAGACCAAATTCAATTTTTTAAAATTTATTTTACAGTTTGACATCCAACCTTCTCACGCCAATGATGAAATTGCAATTAATTTTATCTAAACTTACAAATATAAAATGTCAACATATTGTATCAAATGCAAAACTAAAACAGAAAATACAGATGAAACAACAGAAAAAAGACAAAAAATAATAGAATAATGCTGAAAAGTATTTGTGCAATCTGTGGGAAAAAAAAATAATATGTTTTTAAAGAAATTATCACCAACGACAAAGTTATCCGTAGCGGGTTGTCCGTGTCCTGGCGTTGCCAGGGAAGTTATATTAGTAGATGATTAATAAATAATGCGATGCAAGTGCGATTGTGATAGTTATCTCTGTCTGGAGCAAAATAAAATTGTTACATACTGTCAGAAATGCAACAACAGAGAAATAATTGGAACAGGTATAGATATACATAAATTGATTGGCAAATTACCAAAACCAAAAGGCGGTTGGATATTGCCAGGCCATAAATATACTGGACTTTATAATCCTGTTGATAAACAACTTGACGAGAACGATAATCCGCTGCCAGGACAAGAGCCTTACAATCAAGTTGATGCAATAGCAATGCGCCATGATATCTGCTACCGGGACAACGAACAAGATAAGCACGGTTGCGATAAAGTAATGGTTGACGAACTTCGTGATATGAAACCTGCAAACGGCCTGCTTCGCAGGTTACGAGAGCGTGTTGATAGAAAGTTGGTGCAGGGTTTTATTGGATCAAAATATAAACTCGGACTCGGAGAGTCTCGACTCGTTAAAAAAAAAAATTGTATGATGATCTTGCCTCAGAGCTACACAAACCTAGAAAAGGTTTTCGCGACGTAAGGTTGTCGTAAATGCCGTTGATGATATCTTTGCGATAGATTTAGTTGATGTGTCAAATGTAGCTGAATTTAACAATAATAAAAGATATCTTTTCAATGTTGTAGATGTTTTTAGCAAATATGCTTTAGTGTACCGGTTTCAGATAAGACAGGAACGTCGATAACTGATGCGTTAAAACAAATAATAAGTACAGAAAGAAAACCAAACAGAATCTGGACTGATCATGGAGCAGAATTTTTTAATAAAATATTTGAGCAGTTTTTAGAACAAAATAACATAAAAAAATATGTCACTGGAAATGAGGGTAAAAGCGTTGTCGTCAAGCGATTTAATCGCACACTAAACGAAAAAATCCACAAATATTTGACAGCTAAAAATACGAGTAAATATATTGACAATCTACAGAAAATTGTATAATAACACTAAGCACAGATCAATAAAAATGTCGCCAAACGACACTATTAAAAATCCAATATTAGCAAACGAAAATATGTACCGCAGACACAAATTTAAAGTTGGTGATAAAGTTAGAATTTCTCTGTCGAAAAAAAACATTTGAGAAAGGATTTACTCCGAACTGGAGCGAAGAAGTATTTGTTGTTGATAAAGTACTTTTAACAATACCAGTGATTTATACGCTAAAAGATTTATTAGGTGAATCTATAGCTGGCAGTTTTATGAACAAGAACTTCAAGAACCGAACAAGATATATTTGTTATTGAAAAAATTATTAGGAAAAAAGGCAATACAAGTTTAGTTAAATGGCGTGGGTATAGCGATAAATTTAATAGCTGGGTACCAACTAAGTCGATTTCAATCACGATGTGATCGAATAATGTTTTTATAAATTTGTTCGTACTTCATCAGTACAGATTTACATTTGACTAGTCTACACAAGGAAATTAAATGTAATTTTCTTGCATTATCGACAGGCATTAAATTAAATATTTTTACAAAAAGAAACTCGTATTTTATATTTCTTTGCTGGCCAGTTAATTTTAGATTTAATAAAGATTTTATAAGTTGCCAAAATATTTGTTGCTCTGTAATAGTAAAATTAAATTGTATTATTTTTTACGATATGATATATAACATTATATCGTCTAGTTGTCGGTCTACTGTAATTTTTTTTTACTAACGACAAATTTGCCGACGTCAACAACTTCATCATCATCTTCGTTGTTGTACAAAATATCATCTTCACTATAACCAACAGATTTATCTGAGATAACGTTATATTTTGGTATAAAATTGCCGTTGATGATTTTATTGTTGGCGATTGTATTACTAGAGTCATATATATCAGCAAGTCGTTTCATTAAGTTCATATTATAATATATTTTTTATCTATTTTATAATAATAAGATGACTAGCAAACAAAATCTCCTGACGTAAAATATCATCAGAAAGTTGATATATTGAATTACAAAGAACTAGCTGAAGAAAGAATGTTCGTCGGACAAAAAAGCCTCATAAGATGCCTGTGGGCCATAAGAAAGGCCTTAACCAATGAAGAATGCATGTAAGCCATAAGAAAGGCCTTATGCCATAAGAAAGGCATCAATGGATGACTTTTAGGACCTTATGGTAAAGGCTTTACTGGTGATGAAGGGTCCCTGTGGAATGGTAGACCGATTATCATTGTTGCTGTTTATTTTATTTTATATTAGTATTCGATATCTAAACTCTTCGATAAAATCATAAATTCTATTTCACCTAAAGTAACTTGAAATTCTGGACTGCTATTAACAATATCTACAACATCTCTCATAAGTTGCATATCCTCCGGATAATTCCAGTTTCTCTGTAGTAAAATAAAGCTAAACATCTTTTAAGAATTTCACTCGGTAAATAAAATATACGCAGGAAATTGTTAATGTAATATGGTTTTTCATAGCAAATTGGCTCCATTGTAACAACGTAGAAAATATTGTCAATATATTCCACAAAATCGTCGTTGGTAATTTCAAAACCTGATTGCATGTCAGTTACTTCATTAAATGTATTTACTTCCATTATATCTATAGTAATTTATATATCTAATTAAATATTTTTCAGTAAGTTATAGTACTAGATGTTTAGAGATATTATTATCAAATAAAGCATCAACCATATTGTCAATAAATGTAATTAGATCATCTGCCCATCCTACTATTCTCTCATCATTTTCAGTTGCGAATAACCATACTGATCCATACCTACTCAATAAATGATGACCAACATTTTTAATATAGTCGCTTATTATTTTAGGTTTTATACCAGTATATTTTGAAGCTGATTTGATTAAATTAAATCTTTTAAAAACATCTGTTTGTTAGATCAAATCCGACATGTCGTATTGGATTATAATGATACATTATATATAATATTTTATTGTTTAAATAGAAATAAATCTAAGGTTCGGGAACCTATTTCCACCTATCCAAAATTTGGGAGGGGTGGGTGTGGGTTTCTGGTCTAGGATCCTCTTTTGGTTTAGGAACCTCATCTTCATATACTACTCTACTTTGCCAGCTTTACTGTTTATTAATGAACAAAACGTTAGCTAGCTGATATGGGTTCAGAAGTAAGGACATTCAGTTTTCGTTCGATATTTACCTTGTTACTGAGTGACGTTGTCTTTGGTGAAATTGTCTGTAGTTTAAAGTTCATGAGAGAGAGAGAGAGAGAGAGAGAGAGAGAGAGAGAGAGAGAGAGAGAGAGAGAGAGAGAGAGAGAGAGAGAGAGAGAGAGAGAGAGAGTGTTTGGTGGATGGGTATGTCACATTGTTTGCATAAGGATGAAAGTGTCAAATACTTGGTTTGCTTTAAAATATCTGTACTCTTCGTTATTAGACATACATTTTCTAGTACGAGTTTTTAATTTTTATTTTCTCATCAGTTATCGATGCTCTAGGCAAGCTTGAGAGTGGCTTTCTTGACGGAAACTTTATTTGGTTCGGTTGATGCGATGAATGTATCAATGCACAGGCGGTTGTATACGTGGATCTGTCCACCAAATCAGGGCGAACTATCCCTATAAGGGTCAATACTGCATGGCATCCATATCTCTTTCCAACTTACATAGTGTCGCGGTCAGTAGATTATTTCGGATTTAATAAATTCCCTACATATTTGTTCAGTTCTTGAATGGTATTGTAGTGTTTGATGATCATCACCATAATCACCATCATTACTATCGTCGTCGCATTCGTAGTCGTCGTCATAATCATGATCATGATCATGATCATGATCATAATCATCAACAGCGACGACAGCAAGAACAACGACATATATGCCATTAGCACTATTACATTGATTTTACAAAACCGATCACTTTTGCCATACAATTTAAATACAAAAATATTATATTAGACATTCTTAATTTGAAGACTATGATACCTGAGTTATGACACAAATAAGAATCTGTCGCTTTATAGAGATGTCGGTTTAAAGAGGTTTCTAAATAATAATAATAATAATAATAATAATAATAATAATAATAATAATATTACTATTATCATTATTATTATTATTATTACCATCATCTTCATCATCATCATTATTATTATTATTTTATCGTCATATTCATTGTCATTATCGTCATCATATTTGTCATCGAGATCATCATCATAACTACTGTAATATTTGCTGTTGATTTTATTTAAAAAGATGATTGTGATTCTATATAAAAGAAGAGTCTTTGAGGCTAGTATTTGTTAGTTTGCGAGAGAGAGAGAGAGAGAGAGAGAGAGAGAGAGAGAGAGAGAGAGAGAGAGAGAGACTTTAATTGAAAAATGTTGTGTTTAAGGTTATATTTAAAAGGATCCCCAAAACTGCAAGTAGATTTTGCTTCCAAAGTTTTGCAAGTACTCTTTTATGAAAATGAATTTTAATATTGCAGTTATTTGCTGGTACCCCCGTCTTGTCGATTGGTATATGTCTGCAGAAACTTGTAATGACGACGATGCTGCTGCACTTGTTAAAACAGGTAATACTACCATGATATACCGTACATTTGATAAAATAAATATCAGTTTTCGTGGTTTTGTGAAAGGTATAATTTTTTCCCATACTTTATTCGTCAATTGAAATTGGAGTCCAAAAGTTTCCTCTGATGGATTTGGGATATTTATATTTTTAGTTTTGAACGAAATCCACGAAATTTGGACTGCTCTACAGGTAATACTTTCATATTGCAATCAATCATGCATACGCTGGTTGTATATAATTTTGAGCAATTTTTTTTTTTCAAAAGTGGGACCATGTTTGAACACAGGAGAGATTTCTAAACTATATGTTTCAGCAGAACAGATTAAGAGCAGATTAAACTTAACGTTTTGAATAATGCTGACAAGTGTGACTGTTTCAATGTAGATTGTCATGTATAAATACATTAACAAGTTTTCTGAGAACAAATGTTTATTTGTTGAATACCTCTGGATAGTTAATTTCAAGTCCGTTTTACCATCCTGTCGTTGGCGTGTGCTAGCTTTCATAAGGCTGATATTAGTGAGGTGATTATCATGCGATTCAGTTTACTCCTGTCAACAAAAGATCTGACCAGGCCCTCCTGCAGTTTATTTTAAATATGTTTTCTTTTTTCCCTAGAGGTATGAATAGTTCTGTCTTTATCGAATAAGTCAGTGTTAAGCTCAGCAGTATGTAATGTGATTTCATTCATAAAAATGAAAGTTAGAATGGGACCTAAGTTAGATAAATGTGGAACTCATCGAGTAATTGTCTTGAAGTAAGGAAGACGACCATTAAATAAAGCAGATTCTTTACGTTGATGGAGATTTGATCTAATCCTAAGAGAGAGAGAGAGAGAGAGAGAGAGAGAGAGAGAGAGAGAGAGAGAGAGAGAGAAGCTCTAGTAATTTCACCATTATCTAATGAGCTTATCTATTAATTTATCAGTTTCATGGTGTCCGAAACCCAACCGTGTTTCTTGTTAACGGTAATATTTATCACGGTAACTACGGAAATGGATGGCAGTATGTTTTTATCTTAAAGACTGATTCACATGAATAAGACGGACTGATATAGGTCCGTTATTAGAGGGGTCAGTTGCGTGACTAATCCATTTGAGACATCATACTACATTAATTCTGCCATGACTCAGCAATTACATAGGACGAGAGGTTTAAGTTTTAATCCATTTGTAGCATTATGCTTATCTGGATTTAAACTGTGAATATATTTTAATATATCTTTTCTGGAAATGAATCGCAGATGTAGAGATTAGAAGTTTTGGAAAGAGAAACAAGGAAGCTATTAAACTGTACAGCATAATAGGCACGTCTTACCCGCCCTCTCCCTCCAATTATTCCTCTCTTTGCGTTCCGGAATGTAAATTGGTGATAGGTAAAAATAAAAAAGTACCCTGAAATTTAACATATATTTTAAATATCATTTTGTTTCTGAACTTTTAGCTTGCATTGTTAAATCATCAACATTCATATGTTGGTCAAATAAACCATTTATTCAGAATTTCCAGACATGTTTTCCTTTTGTTTTTAAGCTCTTAGCATGCTACCTTTAGTAGGCACTGCAAACATAAATCCTAATGTCCAATGTCAGGAATGGAATAGAGAGTTTGACGGTTGAGCCATAGCTGCGACGTGTGTACATGATTAATATTTAAGGGACAAAAATTGAAATCTAGTATGTGTTGTATAGAGTGCATGTGAGTTATGACTGGTCAGGTAGGTGGGCCATTGTGTCCTATCCATATCAAGCAAGATATGAGAAGAGAACACAAAAAGGAGTCGTGAATGCAGACTAATTATATTCCCTCCTCCCCCCAATCAAGTCAATATGAGTGGTAAACTTACATGACGATGGCCTATTTCAGACTCATGGAGAGCAGTAACCAGAAAGTTAACATGCTGTTCACAATCTCGTACTCAGATATGATAATTGTTTAAGTTCTTTGGATTAGAATGTTATATTCAATAATATGATTTGGCCAGTGTTGGAGATAAAAATAAACGTTACTGATTTTTGGATTGTGTACGCAGTTTAAAGGATAATGCACAGGGAAACTGTCAAATTAGGTATTATGTATGCAACCTAAAATTACAGAATATATTTTATATGTATGGCATATACATAGTTCACATATGTACATAAATAAATGTTATATTCAATTATTAAACAACTAAAGTAAGTGACCTAATTTCCCTTTGCAGGCTTGTCAACATTTTATCATTATGGTCTAGAATAAATAGTTTTCCAAAAAACACATTTCAGTACTGCAAACGGATATTATCACTAGCACGGACATGTCTATTAGCACTGGTATAAAGTTGATTACACGAAACCAGTGATACCAATGTTAAGATATTTTTCGAGACATAACATATGATTCAAACAAAGCAAGCTGATACACTATTTTATAATGAAACATTCAGAATGTAATAATTCTCGATACATTTACTAGGTGCTGCACAAAATTTAAATGTTTTGCATATGAAATATGACTCCTGTTTGCAAATGTGAATTCAAGCATGTCTTACGTACGTGCAGTTCAGAATATTTCCAATTTATGTTGTCTAATACGTTTCATATTTAAGCTATTTTTTTCCTGTGTAAAGAATTGATATAGGAAAATTGTCCCAATTCAAAATTCAATTCCAGCGTTGTTGCATCTATCATCGCAGTCATCATTGAATTGGGAACTGTATATGACGTCATACTTAGGCTGGTTGTAAACTTTGCTATTGGGACCAAGATGGCGCAGTTCACGAATCCCTTCCTATTACAAAACACACTCACAGCAATGGTGTCCACGACAGGTCTCATCTCTTCTCTGAAACAAAATATGCTGAGTATAAATCTGTAGATAAATATAACTCCGCAGAGACACGCCTTATGTTCTCGCAGTTCATTTCTGATACTTATTAATAGTCTTTATTTTAAGTAAAAACTATTCTCTCGATCTCATCATGTCTCCTCATATTCATAACTTCTGCTCAAACTAAGCATAGAACTTCTTTCATTAAGATTTATTTTCATTTTATATGGATATTACTTTCTTGCATACAAAGACTACCAGTCGTATCCGGGTTTGACATAAGGTGATATTAATTCAGCTTTCAAAGGCATTTGATATTTTGCACTGATAGCTCCTAAGCAAGAACAGTCATCCAGGAAGCAAAACTTTGCACATCATCATCCTAACTGCGACGTCATCTAAGGTAGTATCAGAAGGTAGATCCACTGGGAATATTTAATTCTATTTGCTGGGGAAAATATTATTTTGTGGTAATTATATTCGTTTACAGTGAAAATGAGTGAAACTAATGAAAGTGGTAGGATCGATTTCGTGAATCATTTATCATGCAAATAAGGTGGACTGTAATTTTAGCTTTTGGATGTCATGGCCTGAGTAAATTATTTAATGCGTATCTAAAAGTTTGACTACTCTGGAAGTATTGCACCGAGGATTCTATTAAATAAAGCTATGACATTTTATGACTTTTATTAATGGTGCATTATACTGGTATATATGGTGTATTGAATTCTGCTAAAGGAAGCTTTACAACTTATAAGGTTTGCGATAAACAGAAACATATACTTATTAATGGAATAATTCTGTTGAAATGGTAAAATTAACTAAATTTCTTTTTTATCTTGTACAGGTATCGTTATCCGGATATTGTTAGCTTTCTCCATGTACAGTAATGCTGTTAAAATCCTCGGTACAAAGTAGGCAGCCGGTAGTCTGAGTGCGGTGAATGGGATCCGCTTTCTTAGCATGTCTTGGGTTATTCTAGGTCATACATACGTTTTCGGATTTAGATTTGGCTGTGAGTGTTTTGCAGTTTAAATATTGTGCATATTTTGTTTACACATAAATATCATTTTATTGTACTTGGAAAGTGTCGACTTGTAACCTTGAAACCATATCAATGCAATTCACAATTACAATTCAGGTGCCGATCGATATGAGATGAGATAGGAGCAATCCTTATTGAAAAGTTTCAAACAAGGAAACTTTTATCAGGTGTTTAATTTCAGATAGCCCTTAGCTGTTACAAATATATAGGAGGCCGATTAAATTCTAAAATCTTTACCGGTCCACAATCCGATATCAAGGGGCCTCATCGGAATGTACCAGCATGATGTCCTTACTCTAGAAAGAGCTTGTTCCTTTGTTCTAATCACAATTCAAATTAAGTCATAACTGTGAATACATTATCCTAAGAAATATGGATAAAATATACTGAAAATAGTAATAATCAATGAGAGTACAACTTTGTATTGGTAATAAGGCACGGTTCACACGATATTGGAATCTGTTTCGCACGTATAATCGATCCCATTGCGATATTTTGCATATAGGAGTAATCCAGATCGAATTTTATGGAAGACAAATGACAAATTTGTTAGACATACTAGTTCAACTGATCTTAAACTTGAAATGGAGTCAGAAATAAAATTAACAAGGAACTGAATAGGCAAATAAATAAATTAATAACGACATCAACATACAGTTTACTTTCCTATTTTTCAGCTAACCTAGGTTCATTCTTTCCGAAAATGATTAATAGATTTACTTTCAAAGCCATCGACAACGTCTCTGTTTCCGTAGATTCCTTCTTTCTTTTAAGGTACGTTCTGCAACTAGAATATTTTCACGAATATCGTACGGATATTACATGAAGTAAGGTGTAATCCGCCGATACTAGAAATGATAACAGTTGTTATTTACTTATGTTTTCACTCTCATAGAATGTTTGTATGTTATTCACATTGAATAATTATCTTTACAAAACTAATATTCAGGTGAGTGTGTACATTTGCCAGCTTCAACATTCTTGTTCTATTAGAAATAAATAACTCTTTTCCTTTTCTTTTTGCAGAATAGCTAATCATATGTTTTTGATATTCATTTCTAAGAGAAAAAAATAATAAAAAGCATGTAAAACCATGCATTCTATCACCGATAAGAACAAAAAATAAATATAAATGAATGCTTCTTACTTTAGTACTTAAAGATAGATAACACATTTGCCATATGACAGATTTTATACTTGTAACATGATGAGACGCAAGGAGCCATACGGGCATGCGACTGTTATTCTACAGTTCAATGTAAAATATATGTAATACTTAAAAAAAAGCAAGACTGATATCATTACGTTTCACAACATTATTTGTAAAATTTATCAACTTCCACCTCTTGAGACGAGGCTGATGCCAACTCGATTTATCAGTTTTACGATGATGTTTCGGGAAGGAAGTGGATTTTCTTATTGAATGCGGTGTTAATAAGAAATAGCAGTGACCCTTGTGAAGTTTGTTTGCCTTATTTCTTCACCCCTACGTTTTGGCTCTTTTGCGGCTATATAATTGTTTTAATGAATATATTAATCATGGAGCATTTATCTGAGAACAATTTGGTTTACTTTGTCCGAATGATTCATCTTCTTAAAGGTTTTATCAAAAAATTAACTCTAATATTTTACTGATAAACGTTTCTCAGCTGGATATAGTTAGGGCTGTGCCAATGTGCCCATAAACCCTATACATATGTACATACATATACATACATAATAATTTTTAATTCGGGGGTAATTCTAATGCAGGTATTTTTGCTCTAAAATAAGTCATTCAATTTACGCTGACAAAAGTCATACTGCATATTCCTTACTTCACTTCAGTTACAAGTATATCATTCTTACTAACAACATGACACGTATACTTACAGCGGACTTCTTCTAGCCTTTCTGACCGTTCGTGAATTGAAGAGAGTTGGTGGAGTCAAGAAGTTCACTTTGGGAATGTTTTATTTTCATCGCATTTGGAAGTAATTTAATTTATTGGAGGATTAAATTTATTTCTCATAGATATGTCCCGATAAAATGATAAGGTTATTCCTACTGTTGCAGTATAATAATTGAAACGTACGGTTACATAACACTCACACCAATACACTGAAACGTACAGTTATATCACACTTACACCAATACACTGAAACGTACGGTTACAGAACACTCACACCAATACACTGAAACGTACGGTTATATAATACTCACACCAGTACACTGAAAAGTACGGTTATATATCACCAACATATCCGTGTTAAATTTCTGATTGTACTTTGGAATATGTGTGGTAATATATATGCTAAATCTTACAACTG